>WUAM01000287.1:94739343-94785537 GCA_024336885.1 Actenoides hombroni
CCTCCCGGCTCCCTCGGGGAGAGCTGTCTCCGGGGGCGGGATCCAGGGGGTGAGACGGGGCGGGCGGGGAGGAGGGGGCGGCAGCAGGGCGGGGGCTCCTCGGGGGAGAGATGGATGCTGTCTCACCTTCGGGGTCGCCTCTGTCACCCCACAACCCCACACCCCCTCCCGGCCCTTTAGGGCGGAGAGCCCCGTCCGTGGACGCCAGGGGCAGACCCCGCAGTCCTCTTCACGGCTCCCGCACCTCGCCGCGGCTCCCGTGCCCACCTCGAAGGCGGGACCCTTGCCGCTACCCTCCGCCCTTTCCTGGGAAACGGATTTTATGAGGAGCCCTCGGAGAGACTCGACGGCAGAATCCAGTTCCTCCGAGGAGCTGCAGTTTCTCTGAGGAGCTCCCTTCGCACTCCCACCGCCGCAGTGCTGCCGTCGGGGAGCCCGGGGGTCGCCGGGCAGCGGGTCCTGCGGTAGGGCCGAGGGGAGGGAGCAATCCGCGTCTGGGGTGGAAGGAGGGGGGATAAAAATGATTCTTCCTTCATCCAGTATTTCCTTCGTGCAACCTTGGCAATAGACATCACAGCTGCTCATGTAACAGTAATTAAAGAGAAACTTGTTGTCCAAGGACATCATACACTCACCCCCCTCATCCTCTCCTCTCCCCAGTAATTCATGGACTGTCACCTCCCAGTAATAACACTTTGCTAGAGTAGGAGGTTGGTGTATTTGTTTGTTTACCGCATGCGAAACAAGTTCCAATTAGAAATGCCTCACAGGTCTTTACAGCAGGGCATGCACACACACACCACAATAAATCAAGCTACATTTGATTACTGAGTTACAGTTTTAACCAATTGAGTGGGCATGATGCATGGACATCTCTTTAAAGACAGGTCTTGGGCTGTTCTCATCTCCTTCAAACCAAACAAATCGACCAGGGCTGCGAAGTGAGACCTAAATCAACATGTTGCAAAAACCTGATATTCTGTTGTGTGAACTCTTAACATGTGTTGGGACATCTAAGAGTAAAACACACCTACTAGACAGTTTCTTAAGGACAAGGAGATGTTCCCAGGAGATAAAGTTGTTGTTTAACTACAGAATGAAGGCATTTAGATAATTTAATTTTATTTTTAGAAAATGGACGCCCTGAGGGGAAAATCGTGGGTAGTCACTAGTAATGAGTCGATGGATTTAATGCCAGTTGTGATCTGCTGCAAATTTCCTCTAGTGCTCAGGATGGAGTCTCACACCTCCCAAGTGCAGGCAGGGTGTCTCCTGTCCCTGTTTCTAGAACTTCCAACTTCCACCTTTTCTGCAGTGATTCAGTTCTGTTTCAGGGGTTGTTTTGTGCTGTTCCTAAAGAAAAGACCAGAGATGTAGCTGACAGGATTGTAGTTATTCTTCCGTTGGTGAAAATTAATTGATTCCCATGTTAGAGGGATGAAGCTCTGAACAGCCCAGGGGACCATTAACACCCCTTCCCTGAGGAAGTTTGTGGGGTGGGAGCAGGGGGATGGCAGGCCCAGAATCAGGGCTATTGATCATCTGCCAGGAGTAAGTGTGCTCTACAGTCTGACAAGCTGGTGAAATTTGCTTAGAGTCTAAGTAAAAGGCAACTAGAGCTTTAACAACAGAAAAAGATGTTAGCGTCCGCTGGTCATTACTTGCAGAAGCTGGAGATAAGTGCACAGCAGCATTGCTGCAGTTGTCCCTGTGCAAAGCCTGGATAGCCAGGCTTCCATCCAGCTGCTAACCTGATTTCAGTTAGCAGCTGGATGGAAGTGCACTTATCTCCAGCTTCTGCAAGTAATGACCAGGGGATGCCTTCATTCAAGCTCACTGCCAAATTATTTTGAAAATCAGGAAGTAGATACATGCCTCAGCATAAACCAGGGCATTAGTGATGCTAAGTCCACTGTTAACATTTAAGGAAAAAGTAACATTGCATATCTGGGGACATAAAAGAGATTTAAAAATATATCTTGATACATTCTCCTTTCATTTGCTAATTATTAGCTAAAACTTAAGTTGATCCTATTTATACTTAGGCAGCACCAATGCGTAGGCACTTAACTGAAGCTCCTTCATTAGAGTTCATTTCTTCCAGAGCCTCTCAACAGTCAAAGGAAAGATATAGCCTCATGGTGTTAGTGTAAGTCAGTATACCTCAAATTCTGGAGGTGGCTGCCTTCTGTAAAAACTGTCCAGGAAACCTACAGTGACTGCACTTATGAAGAAAGCCACCCATTTTTGAGGGATAAAATCTGGCCAGAAGTTGCTGGCACAAAACTACCACTTCACTTGTATGTCTGTCAGATGAAAAATTTATTCTTTTTTAGTGTAAATGTCATAAAATGTGCACTGTGGCCTCCACTTGCTTGTTTTTTCCTTACAGAGAAAGCTTTTTTTCCCAACCACCCACTGCTCTGAGCCAATTTCTCCTTTTTTTTTTTCTTTTTTTTTCCCTAACAGACAGTCTAACAAACTCTGTGCAATATTAACCACGCAGAAAGGTCAGCCAAACACTTGCAGACATCCAGGTCTCCCTCACTGCTCCTTGAGTTCAAAGCATGGCCCCTTTGTGCCTGTGTTGCTGAGCAAGCACATTTTCATGACTGTCCCACGTTGGCAGATCAGGATTTACCTTTCAGCCTCTTTGTATTGGTCATTGCTGAACATTCAACTTTTCATAATATGTCTCAGTATAATTTTAATTCAGGCTGTGCTGAGATTTTCTTTGCTAGCCATGCAGTGAGTGCATGCAATCAAACTTGACAGTGTTCTGATTGAGAATTTCTGTTTCTATCCCAGAGAGGCTGAATCTTCTGGGATGCCTCATTTTAGGTAAATTAACTCTGTTATTGCTTTAGATTCATTTAACAGCTTTCCCTGAGGTCATACCATACACTGGCTTCAATGCAGCAAACCCCTTTCTCATTTTAACATCTCTGCAGAACTAGCAGCCTTACAATGGTAGCACCTGTGCTCCTCTCTGTGGTTGAACAAGTGGTCTCAGTGCCTAAACCCACAATCTCCTGTTTTAATGCCCCTTCTCTGTTCTCAAGCATATTTCTAAACATATACAAGTATACAGTCAGTTGAAAATAGCCTTGTGTAAAACATTTACACTCTCAGCATTTCATCTCAAGACACAAAAGGCCTCTCTACCCAGTTGGGAACACTGCTTAAAAAAAATCACCACCTGAATTCAACTCGAGTGTTTTCTCTGGTTCTTCCATGACTGTGTAAAAATGCTACTTTATTCTGTTAAATGTGAACTGCTAAGCTGTCAGGTTTTATTTCCACTTGCTTATCAATAGCTGTTCCCAGGGGAAAGTTGTGCAACAGCATTCTAGATTTACCTTCTTCATCCCTGCCAGAACATCACAGCCTACCAGGGAAATAAGTTCTTCCTCAGTTTTCTCAGATCCAGTTTTCTTGAAAAAAAAAAAAAAAAGCAGCCTTCCATACCTATTCCTTCCTTCCTCTCTTCATCATACTATTTATATGCATTCACTGTATATTCAGAATGACTTTAAAGACAGCTAGTAACTGACTAAACTGCAATTAGAACCACTGTGCTGTCCGGTCCAAAATATGCCTGCTGGTGTAATGAATTAGTGTAGTGCTGAAAAATGCTTGGGAAGATGTCAAATCTTCCTCTATTCCAGCCCTAAATACCAAATCATTCTCACCTCCACTTTTTTTTTTTTAGCTGGAAAGGGTAGTAGAGAACTTGAAATGCCTTTTTTGAGTCCTGGGGACTCTAGTCGTCCCCTGTTTCAAGTATGACAAATTCTTTTTATCCCATGAAGGACTCTGAATTGTTCTTCTTTATTCTGTGGTGGGGTCTAGTGTGAGATGGGAAATCAGAAACCTAAACTCCAGTAGTATTCTCATTACATTTTTGTAACTGTGTCTCCAAAAAATGGGCAAATCCTGAACATCTCCTTGTAGGAAAATTTGAATTCCAAATCCTTTGGCCCTTCTTATTTTGGAGGGTGATGGGGAGTAACTTCAAGGCAAGCCTAGAAATTTATATTTTATTCACATGGGACAGAGATGGCAATCCCATTGTAACCTAGGAGAAGACATGGTGTCTGCATGTTTCCTTGTACCTGGATGGCAGGGGCCTCAAAGTCTTCCCAGTCTTGCAAAGCAGGAGAATCAATAAACCCATTTCAGCCTTTGAATCACAGAAGGTGATGAGGATGGGAAGAAAGGTGAAACATCATCTTGGAATGCCATTTCATTGGAAATGCTGTCTCTTACTTCTGGGAGGCCACAAACACCTCCCCATTATCCAAATGATGAGACAAGAGTTTGTAGATGATCTCCCTGTCTTCAGAAGTGACTTCTGAACTGGTGGAAGAAGGGATGGGCAAAGACAGAGGGGAAAAGAAGTTTCCTCTCTTCTGAGAAGGGAGATAGTGAAAAGGTGGATACAGCCCTGCTTTTCCTGTTCCGGGCAGGGGACATGGTCTTGGCAGTCAAGAATAATCCAGAGCTGAGGGAGAAGAATCAATTTCAGCCATGCAGCTCAACTCAGGGAGGAACTGAACCATGGTTTCAGTGGTTGAAGAAATAGGCCTGTCTCCCCAGAGTCTGCTGAGCCTGTGTGAACAAGTGAAGGTGGGTGTCGAGGGAAATTACAGACAAACATGGAGTTGCCTCATGAGTTTTGGCACTTCTAAGGTAGAAAATACTGGAAAACAGAGCAACTGGATCACTCACAGGGATGAAATAGATTTAACAATTTAGATGAGATTTGGATAGACTGGATCTCACCTCTAAGAGGTGCATACCTTTGAAAAACCTGGTTTGTGGTCTCTGATGCAGTGTAAAAAGAAGCAGAAACATAATTTCACTGTTCTTACTTCTATTTTAATTTCTATTTGTGATATGTTGTTATAACTGTGAAAACAATTTCTTTTGGTTTCCACGGGATGGCTCAAAAGCTTGAATCCTGCAGCTCAGTCTAGAGCTGACAGTACTCTAGGGACACATATGGTGACTTTTCATATACATTCATCCTATCTCTTCAGTTCAGGCATAGCTGAAGCATTTCACTTCACTCTTCAAATTCCTACTATTTTAAAACCTATGGCAAAATGCTACAACTTATGTGAAAAGAAAGATCCACAGGGGCTTAAATGAAGAAATAAAAAGCACTACTATTAAAAAATGAAAATGCAATGCTGAGTTTTATGTACATGAAAGATGAATTTTTTATGCATTAAATTCAGTCAGGGAAGAATATCCTGCAAGATTACTCTTATCATCGTATCTTTCGATCACTTTCCACGGGTAAATTGATAAGAATTACTCCTGCCAAAATCATACAGCAGGACAAGTTAGTGCTTGCTAAATCTGTATTTCAGTAAGGAGCTGAATGACACCTCAGTTCAGATACTTATTTCTTGTTGGTTTCACCTCATGCCAATATTGGTCTCCTTTACTGCAAGGCAAAGACTGGCTCACCAAGAAATAGAAATGATTTTAAGAACTGTTGTAGTATGTTAATTCTTTTTGTAAGATTTTCTGCATAAATGTCTCTTCCGTATTTAAGGGTTATATCATTTTAAACTGAACTGAGCTCAAACTGTAAACTAGTCTTTTAAACTCTATTGCACTATGCTGCTGCACTACTAAATGTACAGGCAATGCTGCCTACAAACGCATAAATATTTTTCAGGGCTGCAGGCATACCATGCTCTTTATTAAACACAACTATTATATTATACAAAATCAATTTTGACTGAATAGCAAAAACTCAGTGTCTGCTCTGTATGAAGAGTGTAGTACTGAAATGTGATTTATAGTCAACTGAGAAGCCATTTAGTCGTTTAGTGCTGCTTCATACTCACATAAATGTACTTGGGAGCTACTCTGAGATACTCTGGCAAGGCTTTACTTCTGTGCTTCCAAGACTGGCTCAAAATAATTGGGAAGTTGAGACTTTTATTACCAAAACAGTAAGTATGCACAGTTTAGGGTCTACCTCTTCAAATGTGATTGAGCAGTTGAACTAGATTAGGCCAAGGAAGAGTTTGCTACAACAGTCCGGTCTTGAAAATTAGACCTTTCCAATAAAAAAAAAAAACACAACAACAAAACAAAACAACAAAAACCCTAGATAATTATTGCAGTTCATTTCACCTCTGAGACATGAAAGCATAGATGCACAACCGGTAGCCAAAGCATTTGGCATTAAGCATTTCTTCGTAGCTGCTATCCAGAAGAAACAATGCACTACATCAAAGTGAAAGTCAGATAATTTCCATAGTAAGTTTTGGGTTCTTTTCTGCTGGGTTGTTTTGTTGTGGGGTTTGGGGTTTTTTGGGGGTTTTTTTGTTTGGGTTTTTTCCCTACACTTTTCTTGCAATTTTGATCCCTGTTTGAAGAAATAGCTTTTTGCCTATTACACTGCAAAGTGGCAGTAACTAGCCCATAGGTTTCTAAAAGCAACAGCTATACAAATGATCTGGCTCTGTGGAAGAACTGGAAGAATATCTGCAGGTTCTTGCTAGGTCCTGTATGTGGGACAGCAACAGAGACTAGAGCATGTCTGTGAAATCTTGCAGTTATGAAATTTAAAGCTTGTCACTGGGCAGCTAAGTACCAAGAAGCTTGAGACCATCTAATAGGTGGCCAGATACTAGATTAACACATGAGATTTCTGTAGTCTATCAAAGAACTAAGAAGCCTACACAGGATACAAGTCATGTAGGGATAATGATGTGCAGACCAGAAAACATCTAAATATGGCACATAAAGATACATAGCCTAAAGTAAACACATGTTGCTGGTAATGATAGGAGCTTGCCTGGATGATTACCTTACAGAAAAAAATGATTAACTGAATAGATAATGCATAACAGAGGCAGAGTAGAATACAGTGACTAATAAAAGGATGCTTGATATAACCTATGAAGAACTTACTATATGTGTGTAGAGAGGACTTAGATTCTATGGATTCAGACAGCTGAGATAAATGCTCTGGTTTCACAGTGCAGTGTTGGGCTGTGTCTACCATTCACATCCACCGTTTCTGAACAAAGAAACCCCAGTGAGAATTCCCATGCTCAGCTGAGCTGTGGGGTTGGGCAGGGCTGAGCAAGCTGGGCCATAGACACAGACCCTAGAGCTGGGGATGTCAGGAAGACCTTATGGGACCAGTAGTTTGTTCCTGGATGCTTGGAGTCACTAATCCCTCAAATACCAAGAGTTATGAGAGCTAGAGGCAGACCCCTGAAAAAATTGCAATTAACAAAACATGAACTAAGGGTGGGACTTAGCTTTGGATTAAGGTACCTGAATGTAGTTGCCTACTTACAGGTTTGTATGTGTAAGCTGAGAAATTAATTCAGTAGCATAAACAAAGTCATCCTCTGTCATTGTAGATACTGTGGTGTGTCCTGTCAGACCTCTGTCTCCCACTTCAGAAGTTACTGGTCTTTCTTCCTACCTGGCAATTCCACATTAATGTCTGAGGGGCCCCAGGGCATCTCATTAGACACCTATGCTTAGGTAACTGAATTGAGCCCATGACAGTTCAAGGAGATCTAACCAATGTAATACATGAAGCCTAGAGAGTGATCCAGCTCACCCTAAGGTAAGCACCCAGGAGAGATTCACCTGCCCAAACATGTGTGTCTGGTTCCACCTTCAGCAGACCATGGTATCTGGTACATGCGCAGGGGAGTGCTGATATTGCACAGAGGGCTCATTTCAGCTGTCCCCATATAGCTGACATGACTTTTGGCTAGGTACCCCACCTGTCTTCCTCTTAACACTCCAAAACAACATAGGTCTCCTGTAGATCCTGTGTTATACCTATCAGTTTTGGGTAGCCAACATGATGATTCTGTGGCATGACACAATGGTGGTCAATTGACACAAACTACCTTTCTGTGGGGAAACAAGTGTGGGAGATATATGTCCTCCTGTAATGGCAGTTGGATACCCTCATACATTCAGAATGATACCCAATACCACCGTAAGGATGGGTGTCCCGACCATCATGGCACTTCACCTCTGCAGTTACACAGTCTACTACGGTCAGACATCTGGGGGTTCTGCATCATCCAGTTCTTGTTGAAGACATTTAAGGTGCCTGAATCTCAAACTGAATTTCATGCTACTAGTACTCTGTTGGAAATTTTTATCTTAACACCATTAATAACATTCTTATATAACATACATCCACTACCATAATTAATATAAGGCCTTGTGTCCTGGTTTGAGTGAGAACAGAACTAATTCTGTTCAGTGATTTTACTTTTCAGCTCAGTTCTTCTAACTAACTGCACGGTCCTTTATCCCCTTTGAGGAGGGAGGGGGGTTAACATAGAGCGTCTGTTATAGGTCTAAGGGGCCACCCTGACCCTAACGCGTGACACCTTGCTTTACCTGTATCTGAAATCACAAGACGTTTAATCTTTTGAACAATAAGATGCCCATCTCTTTCTTAGGGTGAAGAGACAGGTAATATTTGTTAACAGTGTCAGGATCTTAATAATTCTTCCTGAGCAGAGGACAGACTGTTACATGTCTTAGGTTTATTGCCCTCCTTAAGTGATGGACTTACAGCCTCCTCTTTAGACCAAAACAGCAGGGGCAAATCAGGAAGCCATCTGTGCTGCCACTGACTTCAGTTCTGTGAGATTAAGTGTTTATGAGACTATTTTGAATTTTCTTGAGGTCAGTGATTAGATTTCCACCAGCCACCCTGGTTCAGCTGTATAGTGTCATATCTGCTGCAATTGAAAGAAGGATGAGCAATATAATAAGGAAGGAGGAGCTATGGAGCACTTACAGTGAAGGTAGTTGAACGGAGGAGTAACAAATGTCACAGTGTTTAAGCAACACAGGTTAGCACATCAATGCTTTAGTTCTCCTCATCCAGCAGTAGCTTCAGAAAATATTAATATCTGTGGGATTCTAAGGAAAAAAGTGTTTAGTATATCTGCTTAACAGCTGTTAGGAAAGTCCCAAATTGTGGCTGAATGAGGTGTCAATTAGGCTTTAATATATTTGTATGTTTGACCTATATGTAAGCAAGTTAAGCAGATTAATTCTCTAAAATTGTCAGGCCTGAAGGAAGGTCACCTACTGTTTGGTACAAACATCTAAATTAAGCATTTTCCAAGTGTAAATCTTTGATTTAGTGCTCTTATATATGTGCCCAGAATGTAACCCATGCAAAAATTCATCAGGATAAAACATTCTGGAGTCTTTGTAACTAAGTTCAAATGCCTTCATTGCAGGAAGATCACCCTTTACCAGCATGGTGCATGTATCCTTCATCTAAACCCAAGGTTTTTTTAATTCAAAAAATTTTCTTTGAAGCAAAAAAATCTTTCATATATACACAGTGAGACAGTCCCACCCACAGAGAGAAAAGCAGACCCCTAGCATTATGAAACATGCTTCACAGGAAACAACAGTGAGTTTTAAATCTATTAGGTATATAAAAAAAAAAAAATGTACTACAGCTAGGCATCATCAAGCAATTCCTCCTTTTGGCTGAATCACGGAAAGAACTCTTTGCAGGGGAAGTGGGGGAGAAATGGTATTTACCAAACCTGTAGGTAGCAAGGGGTAGCTGTTGAGTGGCCTACACATTTTGGGTCATGCTGTCAGAGCAGGTGTTCATTTGGGCGATTTATGGTCACAAAGGCTGATAGGGCACTTTTCTGTCTGAATACTTTAGCTTAGTCCTTGATACCATGAAAAGTTAATTTTGTCATTTTGTTAAAATTAACTTAGCATTTAAATTCCTGTAGGCCTGGCTTTCAGCTGACAAACAGATGTTCATTAAAAGGAAGACATCTGTGTCCATTTCTCTTTATTATTTTTATCTTCAGTTCAAACCAGTTTTTAACACAAAAAGATGAAAATTTTGAAGAAGATGATTTACTAAATACATCCACTTACTTTTCATGCCTTTTTTTTATTGCCTCCTGAGAGTCTCCTTTCTGTATGCAGTGACTTTTCTGGATGTTCCCTTACAGTGGATGTGCTGTAAGGGCAAAATATCAATGCCTGCAGCGTGCGAGACTTGTCTTAGCATGTTTGCTATTACTATTTCAGCAGGCCAGCAGCAGTTTCCAGAGGATCATAAATGAAAGCAGGAAAATGGTGATTTTTCAGAGTGTGGCAAGTATCTCTGAGAAAAGCTCAGGAAAATTTCACGCCACAGGGAAAGCATGCGTCCCAAGGCTAAGGGCATCCTCCAGAGACATCTCACAGCTGTCGGTGCAGTCCGCATGCTAAGCTCTAAGACCTCGAGGTCAGTGGATCCAGTCTCCAGAGATTGCAGCACCGCTCTTGTCTCTTAAAAATGCTGACAAGCTTGGCTTGGTGGCAAAGGCTCCTCCTGGCTTACTGTCTTCAAGCCATGCCCCTTACACACTCATGACCTAACTGGCGAGGCGTTTCATGTTTGCCTGTACAAGGTGTTGACACGGCCCTCTGCAGTCTCCTCCAGGCTAACACAAAATGCTTTGATTTCTGACTCCTCTTTTGCAGCGATCAAAACAGATCAGGTATCTCATTTCACACCTATCATTGCTCAGCTGCATCCTGCCCTGCTCCTCTTCATCACCTAAGTCCCTGGTCATGCCATATTTAACACAATCTCTTCTTCCACCCGTCTCATGAAAGGACATCACACTCCACAGCAGCATCTTGCACATGCTTTTTAAATTATTTTACATGCTCTGGCTTATATTAAAGCTTTCCATTTTTGTTCTCAAGTCACTGCCCAGGCTTACTTTGGCGGGTGTTTCATTGAACACGTGTATGAGCAGTGCTGAATGGTGATGCAGAATAACCTCTCTAAATAGGTATCAGCTAAATAGTTATAAGCAGGTGGCCATTCCTTAAAGAAAAGGTAGGGAGGCTCTTTACTGTGAAACATATGCAACCTGGAAGGAGTATCTTTTGTAAGCTTCACCTACACCATGATACAATAAAGCTGCATAAAAAGAATAAAGTCTTGTAGTAAAGTCTCTTTAACATATATGGAATCACAGAATCAATCATAGAATGGTTTGGGTTGGAAGGGACCTTTAAAGGTCATCTTGTCCAGTGAGCAGGAACATCTTTAACTAGATCAGGTTGCTCACAGCCCCATCAAGTCTGACCTTGAATGTCTCCAGGCATGGGGCCTCCACCACCTCCCGGGGCAACCTGTTCCAGTGTTCCATCAACCTCATAGTAACAAACTTCCTAATGTCCAATCTAAATCTATCTTTAGTTTATAACCGTTATCCCTCGTCCTATCGCTACAAGCCCTTGTAAAGAGTCCCTCCCCAGCTTTCTTGCAGGCCCCCTTCAGGTACTGTAAGGTCACTGTAAGGTCTCCCTGGAGCCCTCTCTTCTCCAGGCTGAAAAACCCTGGCTCCCTCAGTCTGTCTTCATAGGAGAGGTGCTGCAGCCCTCTGATCATCTTTGTGGCCCTCTTATGGACCCTCTCTATCAGGTCCATGTCCTTCCATGTCGAGCTGGATGCAGTACTCCAGGTGAGGTCTCACCAGAGCAGAGCAGCAGAATCACCTCTCTCTATCTTCTGGCCACACTTCTTCTGATGCAGCCGAGGATGTGATTGACCTTTTGGGCTGCAAGCGCACAATGTTGGCTTATGTCCAGCTTCTCATCCACCAGCACCCCCAAGTCCTTTTCCACAGGGCTGCTCTCTATCATGATCCCCCATCCTGTATTGATAATGAAGATTGTTCAGACCCAGCTGCAGGGCCTTGCACTTGGTCTTGTTGAACCTCATGAGGTTAACGTGGGCCCACTTCTCCAGCTTGCTCAGGTCCCTCTGGATGAGATCCAGTCCCTCTGGCATATCCACCACACCACTCAGCTTGGTGTCATCTGCAAACTTGCTGAGGGTGCCCTCAATCTCTATGTCTATATAATATAGAATAGTAATATTGGTAAAAGTCCTACTATAGCTGTAGGTATAAAACTAGCCATTGTGGTGTCTCTTCCAAAATGATAGTCATCTTTACCAACACAAACAGTTTTATGTTCCATAACTGGGGGTTTGGACCCACAAGAAGGTCTCTGGATGGTAGCAAGTGCCAGCTGATCTGGAGTAACAGTTTGTATGGGTATTTTTGGTACATGGCAACTTCAAAGTTGTTACCCCTTAAATGAAAGACCTTCCTTCCTCACATACCACCAGCTCCCAGGACAGGTGCTCAAAATTGGTAGTTTTTCAGTACTGAAGCTAGTCCAGAGACCAAGGAGGCCACACATAAGGGTCTGTAGAGCAAATTCCTAGCCCCAAACTCAGAGGCAAGTATTGGACAGGGAGAAGGCAAGCAAGAAGCTCTTCCATTGCACATCCACAGCAAAACTATCCCCCTCAACACCCAGCTCTTCTTCAGCAGCACAACCTGCTTCTTTCAAACATAAGCAATAAAAATTATGTGTCTAATATCCCACCAATTCTCTCCTTCCTCACATTCACCTTCTTTTTCCAGTAACCCCTCCACAGAGGTTATGGGAGGTGGGGTGAATCAAAAGCAGAAGGCAGATTTATGGAGAAGAAAAATAAAAATTAGAATAAATGTTATTTACAAACTGGGTAGAAGAGAAAGAATTCTCCTTTCTTAGACTCAAATATTTAAGAAATACCAGGTTTTTTTCAAAATATTTTAGTTTCTGATCCTGTTTGGAACTGGAAAATGCTTTGGTCACCCACAGTACCACTGTCTGAGTAAAATAATCCAGCAGCTTTATAGGGAATGAAACAAGGATGGTCCAGCCAGAGCTACTCTGTCCTAAACTAACCTACAGATCCAACTGTACTGGTAAATAAAAGAGAGTTGTGGTGTGCTTGCGCGCTCACCCCCTAATCACCCCACCGTTTAATTGCTGTTCTCTGGCTCTGTTTTTGGACAACTCTCTGCAAGACAAATCTGCTACAAAGGGGAGAAGCTATAACCACAGTAGATCTGAGCCAAATGGTGCTGCTTAGCTCTAGGCACACAAATCAATCTCTTTTATTGTCTCTTCTTTTCTTCAGCAGCATGGAAATGGCTAAAAGTGCAATTAGCTCTTTCTATTAGGCAGATTATTTTTTTTTAGTCTACATATGTACCAATAACCAGCAAAACATCTCCATAATTCATCTAGCCTTCTCACCTGGTGTTTGATAACGTGTTACTCCAGCAGCTCCTATTCAAAGTACGTATCTACCCATGCTCAAAATGCTGGGCAGATTTCTGAAAATGAGTATAAACATCCATGTAAGTCCTTACAAATTTTCCAGCTTTTAACCTGCTGTTGTACTTCATATTACTGGACAAAAAAAGTCTCAAGTTATACCAGGTGAGATTTAGATTGAATATTAGGAAAAATTTCTTCACAATAAGGGTTGTCAAGCATTGGAATACATGTCTTAGACAAGTTTACAAACATTACTAATCCTCTCACTTCTGAAAAAGTTACATGACCATTAACAAGATATGGAAGAAATTCAGTGTGTACACATACGCGTGACATATTTCTAAACACTGGTGATAAAACTGGTGCTAAGTAGTGATAACTTGAGCTTACTATTATACAGTAGAGCAGTGCTTTTTTTCCTCCCATGCTTAGATTTGCAAAGTTTACCTACAGATTGTCTTACACTAGGGAGAATTTGTTTTTAAGCACCCAAAACTTGACAACACTTTGGTTGCTAGCATATTGTCTGTCACAGTTATTAATACTATTTAATTACTTCTTTAAAATCCCCAATCTATATTCATCTTGACTTTTACATAGAGTGAATAATTTTCTTGTTGCTCTGGGGGAGGAAGGGAAAGTGAAGACGTCATCGGTGTGAATACGAAACTTTGGAAAGGGATTAAAGGCACTACTATAATACATGTTGGTGTGGTGATTATCAGAAGCTTCCAACAGAGGTTTGTCTCCAGAGCTCAAGACTCTAATGATGCTACAGAAAGGATCTCATTAAATGGCCAAGTAGAGAAGATTACTTTAAACACAAGTTCAGATGGATGAGACACAACTTTCTTTAAAAATTTTTGGAGATTAGCCTTTCTTGCTTGTAAATATATATTAAACCTCAAGCGATTATTAGGGTGATTTTATCTTACTGAGTGTATAATCCACATGATATTTTATAGGATAGGTTGGGAATTTTCCAACACAAAGTATTTTTGGTCAGAAGATGCAGCTTTTTAAAAACCACAGCCTTTTAATGGAAATGTACATACCAGCTTTGATACAGATGGAATTTCCATATCAAAAATATCAAAGAGCTAGAGAAGCCTGAGTCACAACAGCCTTCTGGTTTGGCTCACTTATCTGGCTGTGGGAAATGAAGACTGAGATATCTGGATGTGCATGACTCTGTCTGAAGACTTAAAGATCTGTTTTCTGCCTGCAAGGAAAGTACTCCTTTCACCCAGCTGTGCTGGGATGAGTTGGTTTTCATCTAAAAACAAGAGAGAGAGAAAATGAGGCTTGCTCTGCAGACCAACGGTCATAACTCATATGTGCAGTGCCATTGCCAAAGAGATGAAAAGTGACAATAGCACCAACATACGAGAAAAGAAACCAAAGTTCACGTGTCTAGTTGGAATACAGCAGGGCAGATTCAAACACTGATCTGCCTTGTCTCATTTGATAGCTGATTGCATCTTGTGACTGCAGCGAGACACAGAATGGATGGGAAAAAAATTGGCAGCAGACACCCTCAGAACACGGTATTCCAGATATATAAAGGACTACAAATGGAGAAGGAACTCAAGAAGGGAAAAGTATTTCACCTTTCCAAGGGAGTGACTGACCAGAAAAGTGCAGATACATTCCAGAGAAATACCACGTGAATTTTAAGAATATGAGGCTTTTGCCTTCACATATTTTATCTCTTGACAGGAGTGCAGTGATTTCAGATTTTCTCCAGGTATTCAAAACCACTAAGTAAGCATGTCATTTCAGAAAAAAAAAAAAAGAAAAAAAAAAAAGAAAAAAGAACATGCTGTAGCAAGATAATAAATGTAACTTAACAACTGTTATCTTGTATGACCAGGCACAAGAGTAGATAGTGTAATCTAAGTATCAATATGCCTTACGCAAAGGGTATAACAAGCTTTAAGTCACACTCCTTGAATTTTCATATATCCATTTGCAATGTAACCACCCCCCTTGAAAAACACACACAGACAGTCAAATATTAAATATTAAATTTTCCACGGAAAGTTTATTACAAAAAAATGAAGCCGCATTTGGAGAAGGATCACTCACACTTTTCTTCAGTGCTGCAAAGATACCTTGTGTAATTGTACTGCCATAAATGAACATTTGCTAAGTTTATGCTTTGTTCCCCATTACAAATTAGAATGACAAATGTGATTTTTGTACCTTTTGTACCTATCACAGGAACACCTGACCTTCACATTAAGGTCTTCATACTGATGCTAGCTGAAAGCCCTTCCCTACTGCAATATTTAAAATTCTTTTGTCTGCTTGGTTTCTGTCTGATTTAAGGTAGAAGGTCTAGGGTTCATTCTGAAGCAAAGAAAGAACACTTTTCAAATATTTCCTATCCTTTCATTTTCATACACATGAAAGTTGTTCTGACATACTCTGTTGTTTGTACCAGATATAGTCATAGATAATGCTGTTAAACTTTTTTTTCTGATCATAATTTATATTAAAAATCCAACTACAAATGGCTTTAAGTAGATTAAAATTAAAACTTTAGAGTCAATTGCTTACCACGGGGCCTGATATGTTGCTTTGAAGATATTGTTTGCCATCTTCCAAAATACAATATACTGATTTTAGGTAGCCACATAACACATTTATATTGATTAATCATTATCTAGCATCTTATAAATTTATTTTTATACTTTATACTAAGTCTCTTAGACTCAGTGTAAAGAATAACATTTTTCTATTCTTTGCCATACCTTTTCATCAACCAGACATCAGTCTTTTCACTATTTTTTTAACTGGTGCATCTTTTTTCCGAATTCTGGCTGAATGTAGTGCATCCCTCCACCTAGGTAAAAAACAGATTATGGATTCTTTAATTCTCCCTTGTGTACTTTTTTAAAAGAAGGAGTTAAATGATATATAAATCTTGTCCTGATCCTTGCTTCAGGAATGTACTTCACCCCAGGGTCTTCATCATTAACGTAAACTCACGAACTAATTACAGTAAGAGTGGTAGGAGATCATGTTAGGTGACACCAGTTGTTTTTTAGCTACTGGGACTGGAGCGTGGGGAGCTGGTGCTGTTTATCAAACCACTTGTACTTTGCCTTATCCTGTGTTTGTAGGGTGTAGATAGCCTCTTAGGTGACAGCCAGTTCATATCGAGATGTCATCTTGCTGTCATTAGCTAGGTGGGATGAACTGGAACCAAACCTCAAGCTCAGCTCACCCACCGGTCCTGTACAGGTAGCCCATGATGGAGTAGGCTCATTGTAGTATTGTGGGAGCTTCTTCTCCAGTCAAGAGAAGCACCGAGGAGTGGATGCATCTACCAAAGGGATGTCCTCTACTGAACAATGACTGCACCAGTAGTGTAAGCATATATGAACCATTTTAATTAGTGGAATGTGCATATAAATTTAATTTCAGTGATTAATCACTGCTGACTAAAGTCCCTATTTTCAAAAGAAAATAAGATTTTCTCTGCTTAGAGGGTATCTGAATGTTATATATGCTTCCCTGTACTTTAAATTCTGAAATACTACTCCAAAGTAGTATTTCACCAAACGAGAAGAGTTGGGCTTATATATGATCTCATTGGCATGCACAGTGTGCCCTGCCTTGTAAGAATATATTTGACTTGCTTCTTTCTTTTGCTAATATATTTTACTCACATGGTATTAGCAATGACAGCTCAAAAAAAAGATTGTCTTTTTTTTGTACTGCAATCTTCGGTGTGGACATTCTGAGAAATATATTTCTGAAATTTTTCTTTTCATCCTTCAAAAATGGTTTGGGGTTTTTTTTTTATGTCAGCATGTCTAGAAGAGTCATGTAACTACCACTGAATGTCACTATTTTCTCCAGATGCAATAAAAGTTACTGTATTTTATTTCCTATTTTCTGCAGAGGAAATGACTTTTTAAAGCCTCCTATGATTTTTGCAAGAAATAAAAAAGAGAAGATAAATTAGTTCCTGCAAATTGCACTTTTCTACTGCATTCATTTTAATGAAAATGTGTCAGTTTTGAAAGAAGTGAGAGGTTTTTTTAATTGTAGTGTTTTCCTTAATTAGATTTAATCAGATATTTTATAGCGTACTGAATGTATACACATGAGTATTCAATAAAATTCTTATTACCATCTTCTCTCTTAAAGGTACATATAAACATAGAAACATGTATTACAGTTCACCAAATCTACTGTAATGTTTTTAAAATAGAGGCAGATTTTAGTTCAGTCATGACAGAGCTCAGGTTTTCTTCCACAAGACTATGTGGAAAACTCTTATACAGTTCTAAGAATTTAGAGGTATTTTTAAAATTTTAGTTTGGTCAACTCTACAACCCATAGTATTGATAACAATGATAAAACAAATTCTTGTGTGCTGGAACTAGCCCTAAACAGAAAATAAAATTATTAAATAGCCCCAAATACATTGAAAAACATTTTAATTCTTTGATGAAACATTCTGGCACTCTCTAGGAAATGTGCCTTGTAATCTGTGGCTATCGTTATTCTTTCAAAATTCTACCAAAATATATTTTAGAAGATGCTTTATCTGCACCGTTCACTAGCCTCTTATTTCCAGTAATTACTTGGATAGGATGAAAAGGAAGAGATTGTTTAGCTTGGATCCATGGTTACTCCTCTAAGTTTAGACTGTCTGTATAGTACATATCACCTTTATGAAAATCTATAAAGCTTTTCTCTTACATTTCATGAACTGTAGAGATAAGTCATACTCTAATACAAAATAGGTGTTATATGCCTTGAAAAGAGCTGTTTGAAAACCTTGTAAAAGAAAGGCCTTCTCTCCCCGCCCTGTGCATTTTTTATTACACTTGTAAGAGGCAGATTTTCAAGGTATTTCTCTCCACCTGTATTCAAAGAATTAATCAACAGTTTTAGATGGATTCCATTTTCTTTGAATCATCAAGGAGAAAGTGTTTAAGGCCAGCTGTCAAATTAATTTTTCTTTCGCTTAGGCTGAGTAAAGAGAGCTTGCAATTTTCTTGCTGGGCCTAAGCAAAAGTGAATCTGCATATGAAAACACTGAGGTTTTGGAAGAGTTAGACAGTTTTCTGCATACTCTAGAAGGCAAGTGGCATTTGGAGAGTTGCTAAATTTTTATCTTGCCAATCTGTTGTTGTATGAGTTCTCCTAAAGCTTATTTAAGGTCAAGCCCCAGAAGAAAATGTCTCACTATTACCATGTATCCATCTTTTACAGCACTACAGATGCAGTAGAAAAGACGAGATATGTCATGCAATTTATTTTCCAGCTGGCATATTATAATTTTTCTTATTCATAAGAAAATGGGGCCACGTGGTATGGATGTGCAATCACTTTCATGTTTTCCACATCTCCTTGTCACCTTCTGGCCAGTACAGAGGTGCTGACACTGTTACTGTTCTCTATTCAACAACCCAGGTCTCTGGCTGTTGTTTCCCAGTCACGTCTCACTTTTCAGTATGATGTCATACATCCAGTGCCAAACCGGAGAAAGGTTGACATAGTGTTGGGAAAGCTCTTGAAGGCATGCATGCTTCCGTGAAGTCCATCCTCTTGCCAAAAGGTGGGGTCACCTTTTCTACAATCTAGATTCCTACCATCAGTTTGTCTAACCTGTTTTTAAAAACATCCAATAATAGGACTTCACAAGCTCCTAGTGAGTGCTACCTACCAGTGCTCATTATCCTTAGCATCAGGACATGCATCAAGAGCTAATGCATTCAACTCCTTTGATTCTGTAGAATTCCATTAATTTTGTATTATCTGTTCAGTTTTCTTCTTTCTTGATTAAAAAAAAAAAAACAAAAACATTTTTAATTACAAAGTCAGGAACTGCATTATGCCAGCTAAGTTCTCCAAAGTGCCAAATGGAGCAGGGGGACTATTTTAACTGCCCTATATTTAAGAAACCTATTTATATGTCTCTGTATGATGTTTGCCTTTTTTGCACAATGCTGATTTGTGTTCTCAGATCCCTTTCTGCAGAGCTGGTGCCAGAACAGTCATCTCCCTTCCTGCATTTGTTCCCAGTCAGTTGTGCCTGCCTCTGTTGGACTAAATTGGCAGAGATGGGAAAGGTCAGATGGTTTTCACACGTTTGTCAGGATCACTCTGAAGCCTGAGCCAGTTCACTGGTAGCCTTGCAGTCCCTCCAAGCTTGATATCATCTGCAAAATGAAAATTGTGTTCCCCAGTTATACCATTGATTAGAGTGTCAGTCGCTGGGCAGTCCTGCAGAACAGCAGTCAATACCTCCTTCGCATTTGGCAGGGAGCAACAGACAATGACTTTGTGAATAACATTTTCTGAACTCTTTTGCACTCACTTCACAGACATTTCATCCAGACCATGTTTCCCTTCTTTGCTTGAAGGAATGTAAGGCTGAGTCAAATATTCACTGAGAACAAGATAGGTAATAGTCACTGCTTCTCCTCTAGCTATAAGGATTTTTGTACTACCTTCAAATGTGACTTGGTTTCTCTTTTTCTTCCAGTTTTGAACAGTCAGCAGATCTCCATGCTGAGAAAGGCAAATGAAGGTAAACAGGGGAAATCTTTGTTTCGATCAGTATATTGCCCTCAATGCTGAGTAAAGAGCAATTTGTTTAAGAATCCTGTGCAAAGACTATGCTGACTATGTGCTGCCCTTATTCAAAGGTACGCAGTCACTCCAGCTTGCTTACTATAGAGAAATTTGGGGGAACACTCTACATAAACTGCTGGGGATCTCACAACAGCAGGCTGAGCTGGTGGAGTGTGCTTCACCGAAAAAAATAAGAACCTGAATAACTGTGCCCAGTTAATAGGTGATAGCTGCTGCAGGTGATACTAACAGGTCATGTTACAGCAGCATGAGACCTGAGAGCATCTAAGGAGGTAAAAGTCCAGTGGACTGAGCTCCAACACAGTGTCCAGAAAGCTTCCCAGCTGGTGGGAGCTCTCTGCTGCATTCAGCATTGCCATAACTGCTCCTGGAATATCCAACTCTGGACCGGTGTATGCAGTGCCAGAAGGAACCTGACTAACTGCAAAAGGTTCAAGGAAGTTAAAAAGCATGAGAAGACAAGAAAATTGAGTGAAAAACTCAAGTATCTCAAACTACCCACTTGTAGGAGAAGAGTGGTCATATCTGCGCAGTGGTTATATCTGGACAGACAACAGCAGTGCAGCAGAGAGACTCTTGCAAACAAAAGGCTTATTCGTGCTGGAAGCTGTATCTAGACAAGTTCACCTAATAAATAATGGAACTTCTGTCCACTGAAAAACTGTTTGTGCTGACTTCTCCATCAATGGCAGCTGTGAAACCTAGACTAGTTTGTTTTTCTACAAGTTGAGCTGTAGCTTAGCAGTCCCATGGTTCCTGTTACTTAGATAAAATTACCAGGACCATCTCTTTGACAACATCACCTATATGGTTCGTGTCCTGATTTTAATTCTGTTCATGCACTAACAGATCAAATGTCATTCCCATGTCTCAGTGTGTGTAGTAATTGCTGCAGAGCTGTTTTAGAGCGAATAGGTTGAATAGGAGACCATCTTTACAGGGGAAATCCTGGCACTCCTGCTGAGGTGTTGGTCTTCTTCAATTCCATCATTTTAGCAGTGGCAGGACATATTAAATCCCCTAATTCCTAGTGGGAAAGGAGGCATGGAACTGAACAGCCATACAGCTGCCACCATGTCACAAGACCAGAAGGGTATGAATCACAGCTGCTGATGACAGTGGAGGCTGTGAGCCCCTTGTCAGCCCAGTGCCTCTGGAAGCCTGTGGCTGCAGAGCTGTCAAAGTAGTACCAAGTTGGATGTGCTGAACTGTGCATTTTGCACAGGAGGAAAGGTTTGGGAGAGATCATAGGAGACCTGGAGACAGTTGTTTTCAAAGGAGGATAGAGAGAAGGAGCAGCGAGACATAGAGCGTAACCTTTGAGGTGAGTACCATGTAGTAACACCAGAGATGGGCCTGTAAGAGCAGGTCCGGAGGAGGAACACAGAAATGATCAGAGGGCTGGAACACCTCTTCTGTGAAGAAAAAATTGAGACAGTTAGGGTTGTTCAGACTAGAATAGAGAAGGCACTGACAGGACCTTATGGCAACTTTTCAATATATGGAGGCTTATAAGACAGACAGAGAAAAACATATTCCCAGGGCCTGTAGTGACAGGACAAGGGGTGATGGTTTTAAACTGAAAGAGGGTAGATTTTGACTGTATATAAGGAAGAATTTTTTTTTACAGTGAGTGTGGTAAAACACTGGAACAGGTTGCCCAGAGAAGCTGTGGATGCCCTGTCCCTGGAAGTGTTCAAAGTCAGATTTGACAGGGGTCTGAGCAGCCTGATCTAGTAGAATATGTTCCTGCCCATGGCAGCAAGGGTTAGATTAAATTATGTTTCTATGATTCTTTATAAGTCACAGTGAGGTTCTGGGGAGCTGGTGTCTCATAATAATACACCATTCACAGAAAGTTTTAATATTTTGAACGCACCACTTCAAACTTTTACTATGCACCATCACTCAAAATTAAGTCAAAATACATAGGAAGTGTGAAATTAAAAACAGGACCTCTATCAAACACAAGGGGCCCATAAATATTGCTGTTTGGATATCTTAAGAATGCTTTATTAATAGCAATATTAGAAAGTGGCATAGTTAAAGGAAGATAAGATTAGAGACGCTTTTTAGCCACAAATACCATGCAGTTTCTAAACAGCATTTTGCTGAATTTTCAGGAGAAAGGATGAGACTAACTTCAAGATATCTTACCTGTTCCACTTTGATTAAACAGCTTTCCATTCGCCAAAGCAGTAACTACAACATAGGTGCTCCATCCTCTACACACAACCTAGCTATCACATCTCCCTGTGACCCATTAAATAAGGTACATACCTAAAAGGAAGTATGTGTGAGTTCCAAATCTTGCTTCAGCAGCTGTGGGTGTCTGTTGTATCCTATGGGACATCTCTTACAAGATGAGAGCAGCTCACCTGGGATACACAATAGCATTGTGCTGGAGCTGTTCTTCTGGGAGGGAAGAGTAAGGGAGATGCTTTTAAGTGCTGGAGGGCTTTGAACGTGTTGGTTTTTTGCATTCATTAGACTCATCCACTGGAGCATTAGAAAATCACTCATCTCCTTTACTGATGTTGTGAATTATATGGCTTCATTCCTTAGATTTTGTTACACATGACCCATCCTGTTCAGTGACAAATGAATAAAGGGGGGGTGGGGGGGTTGGGCATGGGCTCTGACTGATATAGACTAGTGATTCTTCTTCACTTTTTGACCCCGAATCAGCAAATTGTTTGGTTTATGCAGTTCCATCGTTGCACCTATCAAGGCTGCGCACAGCTGAGAACTGCCAGAGAAGTTTATGCTGAAGCACAGCTTTTCACCCACCCACAGTGCCACAAAGGCAGCTCCATATCAAGAAGCTCTTAACAGTCAGGGACCATCTTTACAATCTTTGTATTACATGCGTGGGACCCAAGTCCTCATTTACTCCCACAAAATCATGCAAAAATATTAATCAGTTGAATTGCGTACAGAAAATTGGCTTTTGCCACTTTCTGACTACCTCACCTTTTCCTCACTCCTCTTACTTCCCTTCCACCCATTTTTCCAGCTTTATATTGTACATATGGAGCAAGACACATTTTAAACTGTGAGCAAGCGTGTGAGCTGAATGGAATGGAAGGCTTAGGAAGGGGTCTATCTCCCATCTTCTCCCAGAAAGCAAATAGTTAACTGCTGTCCTCCAACCCATGAGGCATTTTCCCTTTCCTCCTGCCAAAGCTCAAACCGAGGTGACAGACACAGCTCCCATCTTCTCCCTTCCTTACTTGCCTGTATAAAAGGCAAGTGTGTAAAAATGAAAGCTGTGTTGTGCTGACCAGAACCTGAAATGCAGACAACTCTTGTATTAGTGCACTTCTGAAGAAGGCAGTCACACTTCACGGCTAGGATGAGTTCAAAAGCCACAGCATGGGTCCTCAGTACCTTTGCAAATTGTAGTAAGGGACAGGAAAGAGATCAGCCTGTGTTGTATAACCATCTCTCTGTAATATTAAAGATATTAATTTTATCTGGCAATGGCCATGACATTTTTTTTCTCCTTTCAAAATATTGAGTGACTTCACAAATGACTTTCAATAACCCATTTGTATTCATTTTCTTTTTCTAAAATAAAATTGTCTAGGAAAAATAATGAATACCACATTCATTACAATAGAAGCCTTTGGAAGACATATTCAGCCTGATACATTTCTTTACATCCAAAGAGTATGATAAGATAAATTCCATTTTCAAGCAGCTGAATGGTATTACAGTACCATTAATTTCAATAGCTAAGCCACAGCAAGAAGCATTTCCTGTAAACTCTTTTAGTTTTGTTTGGATGTACAATAGGGAAACTTACTGGAGATTAAAATGGCATCTGTGCATCCTTTAAGGGTTTTTCATTATGTTTTGCAGGTTTGTTGTGGTTTTTTTCCCCTAATGCATCAAAACGTAAAAAAAAAACCCCATGGCTGTGACAAATTAAAGCAAAGAAGTAATGTTTGCAGACAACTTCGATTCCAGTCTAACTAAGGCCACTTGCCAGCATTTTGGTAAACTTTGTCTGCCTGTTGTAGAGCTGTGGGAACCATAAACTCCCTTCCATGGGGAATAAAAGGTACTAAATATAGTCACTATCAGCATAAAGTGAGCAATTAAGAGGAATATTTTGAGAAACAGCAAAAAGACAGCACTAAATGGTCTCATATTTTCAGTTTGAACTGTATCCTAATCCAGAGAGACTATGGATTCTTCTCTGAGGTAAAATGGGCATGAGGTGCACTATCATAAGGTTGAACTAAGAACAGTGTGAAGCCCATGGCTTCCAGTGACCTTGAGGAGGCATAACATCATACTACTTCACACCTGTGTATCTCCTGGAGGGAGGGAAACATACTCTAGAGTCTCCCATTAGTAACAGTGAATGAGCATAAGCTTACACATCTTCTGTTGCAACTGTTTGACTTGCAGACCCACTTGAGGAAAGGGCTTTTTCTCAGCTCTGCTCCACTAGAAAGAATTACTGCAAAGAGTAACTTTGTAGAGCTTTTCTGACCTTGCAACAGAGTCAATTAAAACTATGCTTGGCATTAAAAAGTTGGTTTTCTATTCCTCACGGCAATGGAGGAAAATAATGGCAAAAGAGTGCTTCAGTAATCTAAAATAAAATAGTTTGAGAAGCGTTGGAAGAGTTTCCGTAACTTTTTTTCACACATTATTCCTATTTTGTGTTTCTTCGCCAACAGTCTAGAAAATACATTTCTGTCTCTAACACGAAACAGGTCAGATGGTCCTTAAGATACTCAGAGTGCAATCTTTTCCATGCATTGCATAGCCCTCCAGAAGGCTGCAGCACCTCTCCTCTGAGGACAGGCTGAGAGTTGGGTCTGTTCAGCCTGGAGAAGGCTCTGGCAAGATCTTACTGAGGCCTTCCAGCACCTGAAGGTAGCCTACAGGAAAGATGGAGAGGGACCTTTTATAAAGGCATGTGGTGATAGGACAAGGGGCAATGGTTTTAAACTAGAGCAGGGTAGATTCAGATTGGACATTAGGAAAAAAAATCCTTACTATGAGGGTGGTGAGACACTGGAATGGGTTGCCCTGAGAAGTGGTGGATGCCTCATCCCTGAAAGTGTTTAAGACCAGGCTGGATGCAGCTCTGGGAAACCTGGTATAGTGGGAGGTGTCTCTGCCCATGGCAGGGGGGTTGGAACTATCTGATCTTTAAGGTCCCTTCCAGCTCAGGCCATTCTATGATTCTATGATTTTCTTGGCTATGTTCAGCACCAAATACCTGCCAGGTATAGAAGCAGAACTAATGCTATTGGTGTCCTATCTGGGAGATGCAACAATTTCAAATCCAAGAGCATCCCTAATCATCTGGTGTTTCTATGGTCTTGCCTCTCTGATCATGTGAATGGAATGCAAATATAGCAAGCAGATCCTTCAACTAGGGCAAACACATAGAGAAAGCATCCGTGGGACATGGCACAGCCTCGTGGAAGGAGAACCCATCATACTTGAGGTCAGGGTGACATTTCTCTTCACACTGACTTAATTTTGCTGAAAATACAATGAGCCTCACTGCAGAAAACGAAAATGAAACAAAAAAACCCCAACAAACCAAAGCAAACATTTTTATTTACTGCCGTGTTTAAGCCAGACATAGGAAAAAAATCCATCTGTGGTTGAGAGGAATTTTTTTTTTGTCTGTCTTGCTCTTTTTCTGCACCTTAAGAAGTTTATTCTGTAAAAGTTAGTGCAGCCTGCCTGGAACTGAGCTTATTAGAGGAGTTGAGGAATATGATTAAGTCATTAGGTAAATAGAAAAATTAGTTCTGACCACAGTTCTTTTTTTCATCATACAATATTTATGTTGAAAGGGACCTCTGGATGCACTGCTCAAGGATTCAAAGTGGGAGCAGATTGTAGAGGGCCTTGTCCAGTTGAGTTTTGAATACTTTCAGGGAAGCACACTCTATTTGCTCTCTGAGCAATCTGTTTTTCCTGTTCAAACAGTAAAAAAACAAAACAAGCAAACAAAAAAAGAAACCACATATGACAGGAATGATTTTTTTGACGTTTGCACAATACCTAGCACAGTGCTCTTAATGTATGGATGCTACTTTACTACAAGTATTTAAGAAATAGTAGAAATGCTATTGTAAAATGCATTCCACTGTGTTATTTAGATATTATTGCATTGTCTCATATTCACTATGGAGAAACTCAAGATTTAATTGGTAGCAATGACAAATTCTGCCCTGTAAGCCTAAGAAGTATCTCTGTTGTGGTGTTACATGCACTGTCTGTTCCCAGGGTCCAGCCACACAGCACTGAAAGATCTCTTTTTTTCCTACTGGTTAATAAGTTTAACACCCTGTGAGACAGGCTACATTTTAAGACAGTAACTTTCAAACTGAGCTCTTCTGGAAGGTCACAAACCACTTTGCTCAATTGGCACTTGTTAAAATCCAAAAAGTGAACATGATGCCTCTGCAACCAGGATTACTGAGCTATCAAAAATTGCTCATTCCTAGAAAATTCCACAAATAGCTTGACTTATGTCTGAAAAGACTTACGTCTCAAACATATCTCTGGAGCACAAGCTCTCATTCTTGCAGCTACTTAATGTTTCACTGAGGAACGAGCACCTCCAGCTGACGGTGAGCCAATGGAAAATGAGGATAGTCAGTATATGACCATTAGTCTCACAAATAGTATTTTGCTTGGAATGGTCCAAGAAGCGTCCCTGTGTATTTGCTGCAAGCGAAGTCTCTTAATGGTTTATCACAATCCTAATTTCCCATTTAAATTAATGGAATAGTAGCACCATTTACTTTAATGGCTCCCATAATATACAGTATCATTTCTTGCATAAGTTGCTTCCCACAGCTAAGCTGCTACTGCACAGAATGATACAAAAAAAACCCCAGCTTATTTTAATGGTATTTAATGAAAGATACTTAGATGTGCTCTGTACTTCTTGGAAAAACTGCCACTCTTTTCTCCAGCAAAGGGACTGCCTTTACTGATACACACCTTATATAGCACAAGAGAAGAGTGGTTTTAAAGAAATTATGGGATTTTTGCTGCCTATGTTTTGGGGCTTTTTTCCTGTTAGTGCTCCTGCTGCCATGTGTGATGCTCAGAAGTTGCTACACAGAAGCAAATATATTGGTCACATATCACTGATTTTGCTAAGGGGCCAAGAATAGAGGAAATGTTGATAATTTGTATGCCAAAATAAGACAAAGATCTTGCAACCTCAGTATAGGTGGCTACAACCACTAGTCAACAGTGGGCTCTATTATAACAACAAGAACTTAACTGTTTCTCACCCTGAAAGATGTGGAGAAAGCTCAATGATCAGAGATCAAACATGAGACTGCCAAGAAGCAGCCATTTCTGGAGTGGTTTCCTCAGTCAGAAAACACACTGCATCAGCAACCACATGGAAAAAGAGCTAGGAAACACTGAAAAGAACCAAATTTACATGGTAAGTTGCACAAGACTTTGTCGTTTTGAAAGGCATTATTGCACACTGAAATTATTGTTTTACCTGCAGACTCTAGTCAAATGAAGGTCTGTTTCTGTCAGGTTTTACCATTCAAGAAATCAGCATTCTGCTTGTGTATACCATACATAATCCATAGCCATTTGGCTTCAGGCTATTTGGCATGAAAGTGCTCTGTTTCATGTTAGCAGTCTGCTCCCCCTCGAGTTGGAGGCAGTAAACAGATGCCGGACAACTTCATGAGAAAATGAACCAGAGCCAAGAAACATACTCAATGAGGCTTATTCAATTGCTGATCTGGCACATTGGAAGATGCAGGGATCCTACTATGACCACTGAAAGTAACATGCATTGAAACTTCATAATCTCCCTCTATTCAAAGTGCATATTTGCTATGCAGATAAATTAGCTCTGAACATATAAATGGCACAGGCTGCCTGCATTCTGAGTATGACCTTCTTAGGGCCTTCTTTATTAAACAGTTATGGTATATGTAGAAAGTGTGATGGACAACGTACTCTTAACGTAGCCTGCTCAACGTTAGTGTTTGCAGAGTTACAACCTTACTCGGTTGTTTCTAATTTTCTCCCATATTCAACCTTTGGATATAGAACCGTTCATTAAAAAAAAGAATCCTTTTTACCTTTTTCTCATAGCAGAGTCAAATGAATGCTAGACAGAGACTAAAACAAGTCTGAAAAATACAAGCTATGTAAGTCATTATCTCAGAGACTTGCAAATATGCAAGCCAGGATCCTAACTGCCCCGTGGAGCTCAGCTGCAGAGGGGAGCAGGTAAGGTACTTCACTTTCACAGCAGCCTGTCTTATTTATCCACTAAAGATATTCTGTGGAGTTTTAAGACATAGCTTTGAGGCATCTGCATGTTCCTAGGGATTAAGGAAACTGGATGCAGTAATGAATTCTCTGCTCATTTAATTCCATCCAAGTCAACAGAATGAAGCTAGAAGAAGTTGCTGCCTCTTCTTTTAAGGTCAGGGAGATCCCAATGTGCTGGTCTTTTACATGATACACACCAGAGAGTTTCCTGCCTGCCGAGGAAGAAATTTTTCTTTGTGCTAAACAAGCTACAACTGTCAGCCTGAGCATCCCTGTGCATTTCAGAAAGACGTGTAGTCTTGATTACAATTCCCATGCAGTTTTGAATTCAACATTTTCTAAGTAAATTATTCTACCAATTAATAGGAGGGATTTTGAAAATGTTTCACTTCACTGCCAATTTTAATTTTAACAAAAATGTAATAACTGCAGACTCACCATCTCTGAAACAGAGCTGGAAAGGACCTGATTATGTACGAGTCACACAGCTTAAACACAGAGTTAAAATAACAAGCATAAGCTTACATAAAAAGACTTAATAGCTGGAGAACATAACAACTTATACTTACAGAAGGGAAATCATAGCACTCACCAGTTTATTATATACAGTTTTTATGTGGACTGTGCAGAAAGTGAATTTACCTCATTAGGAGCAAGGAAGCCATAAAAAGTATGTGATGGAAAAAAGTGGGTTTGTTGCAAATAGATCATAAAATTACGTTCATTGTCATAAAGTGTAGTGATTACAGGTCTTGACACACAGTTATTGCTTATTACATTAAAATTATCATATGTACCCAACAGAGAACGTATGTGCTATTATCATAAAAGTGGGATATTATCCCTAACCATCAGTATAATTTCAGCACCTACAACTCACTTGTAAGTTTTTTATCAAAGACATGTTTTCAATAAAATTTCTGACATTTTCATTTTCTCAAATTCTGTGTAAGACATGTTCAATATCCTGGCAACAACTTGTACAATTTCCTTCTGCTTCTGTAGAAGTATCATTTTAAATGGGCCTTCTAATTAGGTCAAATGTGTTGAAAAAATCTGGAAAGGCTGAAATCTTTCCTAAATGAGGACAGCTCCTCTTTGATGTGGTAATTAAGTTTTAGTAGAACTATAGCAATAATTCAGAAGCCTGAAGAGCAGAGGCAGAAAATATTTAAACGGTCAAACATTTTATTAACATACCAAGTAGCAAGGAAGAAGAGGGAGAGAATCTAATGGTAGAAAGAGGAAAGAGGGAAGATGGAAGACAAGAAAGGAAGAGAGGACCAAATACCGTGAAGGAAAAAAGAGAGAAAACAATATAAAGGCAGGAAAGACAAAGAGAAAAAACAGACGTGTGAGAAAAGTTAAACAGGGAAGGTGAGGAGGTGAGATCTGGATGACAAAATGGAAAGGAAAATGAGATGGAAGCATATGACAAGAGAGGAAATGTGAAAAATGAAGTTTATTTTTAAAAGTACATGTGGCAGCCATAGCAGAATTTGGCAGGTGAGGAAATTCAATGCAACAGTACCTCAGGTGACAATTATCTACTAAAGCAAGGCTCAGTGTCTTCTGTAGGACAATTAATAAGTTGTCCAGATAACCATCTGCATATGCTTACAGCTTGTCTGCATGAACTTTCACCATCCTGTACAGTAATACTGTCTAACAGCATCTGCTTGAAGTAAGCATTGCTTCTTGTCATTTCTCCACTCAACAGCCAGTGATATGGGAACACAGTGGATTTTTGCCTTTCACATGTCATGCAATATGTTTCACTGTTGCCAAAATTGTAACTCTGATCCATTAACTCCCAGGCTTCCAGAACATGTTCACAGTCTGAAACAATCACTTGGAATCATCACAGGATAGTAAGAAGATTGCTAGCAGGCAATCTCATCAGCAAAACCATCGAATATATACAATTTAAAGATTCTTTTCCATGGCACCAGCTACAGTAATTATCTAAGAATGGTGCTGTGTGAAAAATACATAGCAAATTAGCAGTATCAAAAGCTTAAAAAGATTGCCAGGCAACCATCATTTTGCATCATTCAGAGCCTGGTTTGTGCAAAGGCACTTTATTCTGACTTGGATGATTACAGCCTTTCTCCATCACCCATACACATTAGGAACTGGAAGTGTGGTTACCACCTGCCTTCTCCATTAGTAGCAAGACAATTCCCGCTTTTCATTCTCTGTTTTGCATAAGTTGCATTCTCTGTGCTGGTGCCCAAGAGTGGGAGAAGAGAAAATTCAATAGTGAAGCCTAATTGCCATTGCTTTATGATTTGAGCTGGAAAAAATGTTGCACAGAAAGCAGAAAAAATGCTCAGTACCCCTGGGATATTAGGGAGCTAAACATTTGAAACTAGGCTGTGTGTACATCCTTCTTCCATGTCCTGATTAGCTATTCTGAAAGATGACTGAGATGAGAAAAATAGAGCATCTCTCTCTGTACCAGAAATTAAAGCATTAGTTGAAATAGCTTCCTGTTACCACTTTTGTAACTATTTTTGCAGTGCTTTTAGATTTTACTCAGTCTCATCATGTTCAGTGCTATTGAAATGTGGCCTGTAAATTCTGATAAACTTGTACTTCATAGAGATGCAACCATGGCTTAGTATGGTGAGACTTTTGGCTTGTGTCTCATGAAGCTTAAAGACTACGGGGAAAGGCAAAAGTGGTGAGCATAGACAAGAAGACAAGAAAGACGTATAAAGATCTACCTTCTTGAGAGCATAAGACTTATAACCAATTCTTTATAAAGGAACTGGTGAGCAATCATCAAGACCAGCAAAGACCCTCAAGACCCTCAGCGAACTTTGACATCCAGGACTGGTATTAATTAAATTTAAGACCCCAGTTCTCATCTGGTGTTTTGATGCCTAAAAAGAAATCAGAAAATCATTTGACATGGAAGTGATGTACAGAATAAATTGTTGCTTCTCCCGGTAATCCAGTGGGGCAGAATACAGTCAAGAAATGTTCAGACAGGTCATTTACATGTCCTACAAAAGAGAAGGGAAACTCATTTGGCTCCAGAATGCAGTTAGGCTAATGTTAGTGTTCAATAAAAATTAAATGTGTGATTCTTATGAGATTAAAACCCAAATCCAAAGAAATCTCCTAGACCACTGTCACATGCTTTTAGTCCTTCTTACTTGAACAGCAAGAACAGGTAAAAGAAACACAGCCCACGGTGAAATCCTAATCCCTGTCTAGTTCCTTTAATATTCCTCCAAGATAGATTACGTATCAAAGAAAATTGAAAAGGGAAATTGTGGGAAGCACTTGAAAATATTTCTGAGAAAAACTGGGCAGACATTAAAAATAACAGCAAAACTCTAAAACATCATTGGGAGCAGTCCACGTTAAGGGCAAACAAATAAAGGTCAGAATTCAATGTCACAAGTATTTAAAGTCTGATTTATTGCCTACTGAAGTCATCATGCATTTCTCTCTTTACTCTAAAAAGATCAGGCTCAATCAATATCCTTGTCAATGCATTTTTTTTACAATTTCACCTTAGAATTAGATTTCCGTTTAATAAGAATGCAAATTTATTCTATCCTTGCCATAAAATAACAAAAGCGAATGTTTACTCAAATAATAAACCCACAAGATTTCATATTTTTCATAACGTCTTAGATTTGACTGTTTTCTCTTCTTCCACCATGCCCAGCAGAGGTGGGAATCAAACCACTGCACATCCAGCACTATCTAACTGGACTATAGGGGAATCTCAAGGCTGAGAAGGTTTCTTATTTTCTCATATGTCTCAAATGTTATGCAACATTTATATGGGAAATTAAAATCAGGGGAAAGAAGCATCCATAATCACACTAGGGATAAGACAACATTAGGACAATCTAAAGCCTCAAAATGTGTCCATTGAGACATTTCACATGTGCAGGCTTCTGCAAAGCTGTCAGTCTCTTGGGTTTTGCCTCTAACAGTGAGCTCTGACCATTTTCAAGGGTGAAGAGATTTTTTATTTTTTTTTTAATTTAGAGTGGTGTTGTGTAGTAATTAAAAAAAATATTTGCATAAGGCAAGAGAACTGGGCTACCAACAGAGGTATTCCACATACATACTCCTGTACCTGACCAGAGAGACTATTTCAGTGGTGTACACTGAGGATTACTGAGTCTTCATGCTAAGATACAGTTAAAAGGTTTAAAAATTGGGCTTCCGTGGTATATTCATATTGTTCTGCCATTATTTTGTTACAAATATTTGTGGGCTTTAATATTTTTCAGTTCTGTATATATTTCTTTTTTCACTTACTGGTTTCAAACAGAACACTTTTTCAACTGTTGAATTAAAATAGAAATATACTTCATAACAAGAAGGAAGAAGAATCACCATGGTAGTAAATTCACTGGACCAAATTCAGTATCTAATTAGTAAATGAATACCCATAATGTTAGAAATGCAAAAAAAAATTAATTGTTCACAGTCATACTGTATCTCCTAATAGAACAATATTGCTATATTAAAATAAAAGAAATCAGAGGAAAAACTTAAATAACAAATAACACTCAATTATTATTAAGTGTTCCGTAATGATTACAAGAAAGTTTCCTATAAAGAAGCTTGTAGATGGAGACTAAGCAATGGTAAAAAAAGATATATAAGAGTGTTCATCCACATATGATGAAGCTCCTTAAGTATTCTGGATGGACCAAGAAAAATTGACCTCTGTATAGATTCTAAATCATGATTGTGTCTTTGGCTAAAGCCCAGATTTTAACACTGGAGGGAACCAGCTAGAATACACTGTGTCCTGACACCCTGTATATATAAAATGAAATGTTATTTTTTCACATTATTATGCCTTTATGCGTTTCTTAACCTAGTGTTTTATAAGGTATCACAAGAAGAATCCATCATTCTTGTGGTGTACTTGCTGTAAAAATTACCGCATATGCGATTTATATACAGTTCAAGTATGGAAAGTTTTATGTTGAAATGGTTCAGAACAGGATAATATGTTTTTCCAGCACTACAAGCTGTTTCCTGCTTCCAAGGCAATATCCCTGTCCATATATTAGCATGTTGTTCTATGTGTTAGGCATTTGTCCCAGAGGTCTGGGCACACTAGTATTGGCTATCATGCCAGTCCCAGCAATAGGTTTCCAGCTGACCCAGGAGAGAAAACAAGACATTCTTAAAGAATGCCTTAATTTTCACTTTTAGTTCATGAAAACAACAATCAAATGCATTTGTATATTTTGTAGAAATAAAGAGCCCCCACAAAGCACTGATTCAAAAATACTTGTTGCTGAAAGTATTTTATTGAGGACTTCAATTCTTCGTCCATCCAAATCAGTGCAAAGCCTGCAGTGACAGCACTGGGAACAGACTGTCCATATGTGGTCTCAGGCACTCTACAATGCAAATGTTCCTCTCAACCAAGGGACTTGCAAAGTGATCTTGAAGTGCATAGCCACTGAAGCATACCAGACAATCCTTCAGTCATGGCTTGACCTATCCTGAAGGATCTCACTATACAACCCTACAGACCACTTATGGATTTTAATAGTTAGGGCAGGTCCAAGAGGACACTACAAGCATTTTAATTTTTTTTTCTTTTTTTCAAGTACCCTGAAATGTATTTAACCAGGTTAAAAATTAACAGGATGACAGTAGTTCAGAGTACCAGTAATCACTGAAGCTAAACGCACTTTGTACACACTTTGTGTCCAGGTCTTGACTTGTTTGTCTCAGTCTTGTCATGGTTCGCTGACTACAATGCAAAGGCATTTTGCAGATACCTAGTCTTAAGTCAATCTTTGGTAAGCCTGATGGGCACTCTTCTTAGATTTTATTTTGAAAAAAATCACAGAAAATGATACCTTATCTTCAAAATGCTGAACTTCAGCTCATCCTCAGGAAATTAAGCCATAGCTCTATGACACATTACTGCAAAGAGTATATAATGTACCTCTACCATTTCCATTTTGTGCTGTTGTGGTATTTGTTATTATATGATATTTCTTTTTCTTCTTAAGTAAAGATGCTTTTTAAAGATCACAGACTTTAATGCAATTTCCATAATAGACAAAACCTGTGAATTGTGATAGGAGTTTTGTAAGAGTAGCTAAACAAAATGGCTCTAGAAAATAGCTTCAATGTTTCCTAGTTCATCACACCTAAAATTGGGAAAATGAAGTCTCAAAGACAGAAGAAAGAGAAATGTCTTTCTTTTATATTGTATCATTTTAAATGAACAGAAAATGTCAGGCATACTTCATACACACAAATTAAACTACCACATTTCTTTTAAACTAAGTGCATCAAATAAAAAAAGAGCAGCGTGTTCCATTTTTCCTATGGTATTCAATAAATACGAATCTTTCTTTCATTCTTCGGTTCTAGATATTTATGAGCTACGTATCGATGAGAATTAACAGCCTTGTATTATCCACCACTTCTCTATGGATCATTGTGGAAAAATACAACCAAACAACAAATACAGTTACTAGCCTCTGATGCCTGACAAACAAAGGATTTCAAAGAGCTTCTTAAGACTTTGGAAGCATTACTCAAATTTCTTCAGTGTGAAAATGCAGTTATAGGAAAATTAAAAGGCTGGTTCCCATTTACACTACAAGTTAAAAGCAGAAGTGCAAAGAAAGCCAAGTATAGTCCGAGTCCAAAACTTACGGAGTCCCTTAAATGTAACCCTTCTCACCTTCACTATTCTGGTTGGCACCCCATACCCCTACACAGCTGGAATTAAATTGGGATATTTCCCCTAATTATGAGCTACCAGATACTTTAGATCAGAACTTTGATGTTTGTGCTGAGAGCTGCCTTCCAACAGGATTTTTCCAGCTCACCCAAATGGAGCTTTTGGTTTCAGAGAAAATTATCCTTTTGATGCAATAGCGGTGTTACCCGTTTTGCAGAGGGACATTATTTGGGATCCAGTACTGATCTGCAATGGGCAATTGAGATCCACTCATTTAAAACAATTGAAATAATGAGTTGATAATGACAAGGCTGAAAGCTGCTGCAATATATATAGTATTGCTCAGAGAAGGTGGGAGGCAGAAAAGTCAGGTGGGCAGGTTGAGGCAGAGGTGTTGAAGCAGCGTGGGTTCTAATCCCATGTCTGCCCCTAGAAAACTCTGCCACTTCACTTCTCTCCATTTCAATTTCTATGAAAGAGAAACAGAGGAGATGACCAAAAATATAAATAATTTCTAAAGTACTCCAAGGTCTCCTGATAAAAAGTGTCTTGTGAGAGCTGGGTGTTACAAATATCCATACCTGCATGAGACAGGAAGGATTAAGTCAGATTTGTCTCTGGGGTTGCACAGCATGAACCCCTGAACTTTACTGAAGGTGTTTGTCATGCCTAAATCCTACCATTTGACAGAATATTGGCAGATATCCAATGGAAAAAAGAAAAAAAAGAGAAAAAAAAAAGGGAAAAGAGAAGGGAAAGCAGGAGTCCTTCCAAGATCAAAATTAAGGGGCTTTCTAATATAATTGATAGGCCTCACATTTGTAATGATATAAGAAATACTCTATCATAAGTAAACTGGGGAATTTGTCAGCAGAAGCTGTTGAGGAGGAAAATTTCTTAGATTTTAAAAATATATCAAGATTAGAGATATATTGAATAAGACCATTCAGATCTATATTAGATGGATATATTTTTTAAAGGCATAGGAGTTATCATGGTCTAGGGCATAAGGCACCTACAAAATTACTTATACTAAAAAGAATTAGTTAAACTTTCAGAATTTACGCCTTCCTCTATGGAGCACATTACAAAATTTACACATTCCCATGAAGCCAGTTTTTGACTGCTGACAGAGTCAGAATATTGGACTAAAAAGCACATGCTCAAAGCCATCTGGCCATTTGAAGTCAATGACTGTGCATCCAGCGTGATTATTATTTATGATAGCACCATTCTGCATGTAGGCCCAACACTGAAAAGGATGGGCACTGCACTAAAGAGTTGATAATTGGTGGTTTAGGGGGGCATGGTAGGCAAGGATAGTCTGGTCACAAGTTTGACTGTCTTACCCCAGACGTTAATATCATTTACCAAATTATATAACTGTGCTTTCTTAGGGAGAAATCGTCATGGTTATGCCTTTCAAATCACCACTTCCAAGATCTCTGTTCACTGGTGAAATGGACAAGTCATAATGGCATACAGAGATTTTTCTGCTGGAATGATATTTCTCACCAAGCATAAACGTGCCACAGCCTCTTTTGCCAGGCATCAGGGAAAGTGCATCGAAGGGGAGTGGGCAGGGGACCATTTCACTTAGTTCCTTTTTCCTACCAATGGATGTAGTTTGACTAAGCACAGAATAGTTAACATCAACACAGGAGCTGGGGCTGCCTGCAAAAACTAAATGCTTATGGTCGTGTAAGACAACAGTAACTAATGTTTTCATTCTTAGATATGTAAAAGTTCAGACTAAAGGGAACCATGAGACAATCTCCTGGGAGCTCATGTGTCAGCATTGATTCTTGTTATCAAACAAGAATGTTTGATTTATTTCATGTTTGATGTATTTCTTTCCTAAAACAGTCTAGCTTTGAGCTGAGGATGTAAGACACAGTGAATTGACTTCAAGGAGTAATCATCCTTCCTGTTAAAAATATGTTCTTTATTTCCAGTTTAACTGGCTACAGCTTCCACAGAACAGGTCTTTTAAAGTCTCTACCAGATTGAGGAACATTTTAGGGTAAAATTTAACTCCAGCAAAATTTAAACACTTGCAAGTAGACATCCACATTTGACCTATATTTCTATAAAGCGGTAATGGTCTAAATCTATTATTTCTATCTATAAAGCCTTGAATTTCCTAGAACAAAACAGGTTTTTTGAGTGACACTTTCCTGCAGTCACCAAGTATCTCACATTGTTGAATGTGGCTGACCTGCTTTCATCAGTAGTACTTCACAAATCATCTAAATTTTATTTGTGGTTTACTTTCAAAACGCTGATAACATTGTTGCCTAGATGCATGGCTAGTATTGATTCCCAAGGAACTTCATTAGAATAAAACCCCCATAATTTGATTCATAACAACTGGTCTTTCTGATATCTTTTCAGATATTACAAAATACTCATCTAAAGTACATAAAGAGAGAAAAACAGCATTAGGACATCTAGGGCATGGCTTTAGTCTTGACACATCTGAAAGGACAGACCTCTTTGTGAGGTCAAAGGTCCCATTGTGAAAATATTTCCTGAACTAGATTTTATGTTGGAGATTGTTTCAGTTATGTCCAGCTGGCAACTGATGCCTGTTGCATCTTCTCTTAAGGAATGGAAGAAGAAAATGGGGAAAACTTGCTTTACAACAGACTTTGAAAAAAATGTTGGGGCTGCTAGGATGAAGACTTAAATTCCAGATGAATGAGGACATCTGGTCATCTTAATGACTTTTCAGAGCAGATCAGTGCCTAGTTGGGCATCTGAAACATTTGGGTTTTTAATAGTGGTTTGAACTCATCAGCTCCTGCTGGGAACTTTCTTGAAAGTTTCAGAGACCAGCCCTTAAAATTTCACTCCAAATTTGATCCAAATTTTTTATGAGCTTAAAAAAAATAAAATCAGACCCAAAAAATCAGGCTGGCAAGTTTTTAATTATTAAAAAATAAGAGCTTTCATTTTTATTTCCATGTCCAGATGTATCATTGAACTCTTTTGAAAAAACAGCCTAAATATTCACAGCTTTTCCAAGACATGTTTTTATGATAAATTTCTCAACAGCTACATGCTGAGGATCTCTCCCGTGTTCCTCCTTTTCTCTTTAGAGGGAACAAAAACTAGGTCTTGGCTCTTCTCAGACCTTCTCAGTTCTCCTAAAACTTCCAGAAACACGGTATCTTTGAGATATTGCATGCAAGAATACTGAGGGAAAGATGGAACAATTTCACAAGCCTCACTTCTTTACAGAAATCCAAGAGTAAAGCATAAACAAAAACTGGAAGAGATTAGAGAATGAAGACAAACTGAGGACTCTCTTAAAAAATTATCCTCATTGATCTGCTCAGATTTGGTATCTCTTTCTCACTCTCCACATATTTTATAATTTGATCTTCAGTTTGATCTTCTTGTTTCCCAAAATTTATTTTCTTTGTTGCTTCCAGAACATTTAACTACCAAACAAATTAACAGTAAGTCAGAAGTTGCACTGAAGTTTCCTTACTTACAAGAACAATTCTGTAAAGCAAAATAATCCCACTTCGCACTGTTAGCAGGCCAGTACAAACAATTCAGCCAACCGATAGCAAGCTTTTCTTTCCCAGTATAGTCTTTGCCATGTTTCAGTGCATCCCCATGAAGGAATATGTATTGTAAATAATTGGTAAATATTTGTGGTGCAGCAATGTCTCTGCATCCCAGTTGAGACTGTAAGCCCTTTATGAGAGTCCATGTACACGTAAATATCAAAGATGGTCCCAGCTCTGAAGGCTTCCAATTTAAATAAGCAAAATAGAAAAAGGCCAGGAGACAAGCAGTACTATTTTCTCCTTTTTTTGCACATGGGCTACTAAAACCTATGAAATTTATAGAAATTAATCACCAATGGTAAATCACATAGGCAATTATCTGTGGGTTTACATTAAGTCCCTGTTATAAGAGAAGAAAACTCAAAGCTGTCACACCAGAGCGTGCCACTGCTGTCACGAGCCCATCAGCAGTTTTGGAAGCTTCTAGTTTCTTTGTTGTATTATGGAGAGCGGTGTGAGGTTGAGCACACGCTTTGCCATGGTGTAGCTTGAGGTGTTTAGAGGGTTTTTCAAACAACACAGGAGTCTCCTAACCACCCCAGCCCTGCTTCAGATCACAGAGAAGACTGGGCTGTGCATGCTCAAACTGGGAGACAACATTATTTCACCCATCTGGAAGGAAAAAAGCCTTACTAACTTTTTTTGTATTCCCACAGTATTTCAGTTCTGTGTTCAAACTAGGAGTGAAATCAGTAATGCCATATACATTAATGTCAAGGCTGTGCTTGGTGCTCTTGGCAAGAAATCCTTCAGGGATCACTGCACTGAGACTTCCAGCCACACTTGGGGCTAAATTCTGGGAAAGCAGTTAGTCATTTGAAGCAAGCTCTAACCTCAGCCAAATCCTAAGGGAGTTATCAGTAAATAATCTGAATATGAAGGTAGCCATAGGAAATGAGTGAATATCTGCCCTTCCTGCACTGTTCATAAAACCCAACAATGTCCCCTTCTTTAAAAGGGATGTATGGATGCTCGCTATGGAGGGCTTGGCTTGATTTTCAATATTGCATTGTTCATAAAGCAAGCAGCATGCTGAAATCTTGGGGTTTTGCACTACTTTTTATCTGGTTTTTAACAGAAAATATATAATGGCTTCTACTTGTGAAGAAATATAAAAATACCACACTATACTTTAGGCATTTCCTTTTAGATCACAAATGAAAAGTATACTTTGGAGTTTTGTAAATTCATTTGCTTACTTTTAATATCATATACTCACACTTGCAAAAAAAAATAAAATGAATATATGTTAAAAAATCTGGAAGATCAAGGGTTCTTAATACACAATAGGCTTTTTCTCCTACTACCTTCTAGGAACAAGACATGATACCACCCTAGACTTCAATTATCTCCACGCAACCTAAGAATAGACCAGTTCCATCTAAAATTGAGGCCAAGGGAGAGAAGAACCATGAACCCCCAATTCCTGCTTCCATGATGCAGCAATGGGAATTCACAGCTCCCAGTACAAAACAGCAATTAGATTCTGACCACGTGTGGGAGATGCAAGCTGCTGAAGAGACTTCTTTCCCCATCACTGTCCCCTCCCCTTTTTCATAGCAAATTTGTACCCTTTTAGAACTAAAAGAATTAAATATTCATACAATAAGGTGAAAAAAAGAGCATTCAAAGATGACAATAAATCATTCCTACCAACAGAGTCATGCAGTTGGGAGGAGAATCTACCTTGCTCCCTGACATCAGATCAACATTTTGTCAAACCTTTCAGATTCAGCAACTGAGGGGTCCTGTGTCTAATACTGGGGCAATGAATTGCTGCCAGACCTTGACAGTTGTCTTTACATGTGAGCCATGCTTGCAGGGCTAAACTGCCTTCTCCAGTCCTATGTTTGGGCTGATTCTGATTTTCCACTGGTTCATGTAAGACATTCATTTCATTCCAGTCCCCATTAATTTTCCTTAGGTTGAGAGGGAAGGCACAGTGATGGGTCATTTACTGTACCAATACTAGCAAGTGCCAGGTATGCATCAAGGAGAATGTCCATGGAGGTTTGCCAGTGCTCAGGACTTTTAGCTTACAAATCCCCTATTACTCCAACTCTGGATCTTTGCTCGGCACTGTGTGTCAGCCATTTTGTGGCACAGACAAATGGGGCCTGTGATGAAGCCCAAGCAAGCTTTAGATTCAGCCCTTCACTGACCCCAGTAACACTTCACCACCACTCCCTGTCACTGACCGCTTTCAAATTTCTGCATTTTACCCTGATCCATATTTATTTCCTTTATGTATCTGTCTTCTCTTACAGTGGTCTATGAGATGTGCTCTGAGTGCCAAGAAAGTACAGCTCAAGGCTATCAAAATTATTGACTCCACATACATGGATATCTGAATTTCTTTTGAAACAGATTCTCGGGATTCAAATTTATGGACTAAGACATCCAAAATCAATTATGATTTCTCTTAAAATATCAAACTGAGGAGCTGTGGACCTGATTTCTGAGCAGTCAGACATCCATGAACTGGGAGCACATAGATACCTGGGGGCAATAAATATACCAGCTATCTCAAGCTAAGCCACCATCAGTGACACTGATGTCCTCCCTCTTCCTGTCACTGAGGTACTCTGGTTTTCAACACACTACAATACATACTGGTTAACTCCACAAAGCAAAGGCACATACATTGCTTGTTACTGACGCAGTTTCATTTCACCCAGACACTCACAAGACTGACAGTGGAATAAGACTCAGTGGTGTATGGCTTCCTCCTCACCCCAAAGAGACACTGCTATGAGAATATCCTGCCACAGGAGGTTTTCCTAACCTCAAAGTCACAACCAAGCTAATCAGGGCAGATTATCTGGCCTTCACATACACCTCAAGGGGGGCCACCCTGGAAGGACCCATCTTGCCCCTCAGACACACCAGGATCAATGGAGAGGCACAAGTAACACCACAGTGTTGCTGTGTTGAGCCTCTCCTTTGGAAAAAGATGGGGGGGAGGCATTACTGGCAGTGCTGCTCCCTCCCAGACAGAAGCACCTGGAAAGTTTGATGGGTAGGGGAAGAACATGGAGCCTGTCCATCTCTCAGTGCCATTCCCCCACCACATTCCTTATTAAAGGCAAGGTGTAGAGGCAGAGCCTTCCCAGCCTTTAAGACTTTTCCATTCTTGTCAGCTTGCTGGGCACAACCTAGGAAGCTCGAGGCTGCAGCAAAAGTAGCTCTGGGTTTGACACAAACAGCAAGTCCCACTAAGGATTAGAGTGCGTGTGGTTGTGGATAGTTGTCTATGCATACACAAGAGATGGGAAGTCATCCCTCCTGAGTGGTTATAAAAAATAGTAAAAGTTTTTTTCAGTTGTGTATGGATTAAACAAAGTACCTGCTGACCCAAGACAAATACCTTTTCGAATGTGTATAATTTTGTCTTTTCCTAATCGCAACTTTACAAAATGTCATCGGCTACAACCAACATCCTTGCTCCAACAGACCTCTGAATTCTTGGATGTTTAAATTAATTGCTTCCATCTCATCTGATTAATCTCCATTAACTATTTGTTCTTCTTAGAAATTAAATGAAAATGTATTTCCTAGCAACTGAAACAGTAAGGAGATACATCTGAGAGGCAGTTTAGCATTCATAAGGATTTAAGCACAGATAGAGAACTTTGGGACTTTATTCTGACTTTTTTAACCAGCTTGTTCCTCCAGGATAAAGAATAACCACAAGCAAACACTGTGACACTAAAGATGTAAAACGGTTTTGAGCTCACAAAAATAAGACAAGGTAGTTAGATTAAAATAGATACACTTTCCTCAAAACCCCTTTCTGTCATTCACAGTGGTCTATTTCACAGAAAATCTTTTGCAAATTATTAATCCTATAGGGAGCTGCTTTCACACATGGACAAGGTGTGCCTGTAGGAAGCACACCAACACATCTAGTTGATGAATAGGTTACACCACAAACAATTTAAACATTGGAACCACTATTGCCTTATTCACCAAGTAATGGTCCTTTGATGATCTGCCTGATTTCATCCGCTTCCCTTCAGGTTTGAAATTGTCCAAACAGAAGGGAAGCTTTGGTGCAGGGTGAATTTGGACAGAGGCACCAGTCCATCCTGAAGCACAAGCAGAGGGATTCATGCAGCTCTTTCTGCTGCTGAACAAAATAGACCATCGTTCTTTTCTGTTGTTACCCCTTAAAAATGTTTTCAATGTTCTTCAGTACAAAACCTCAGGAGAAGTGATAAAACTCCATTGCCTGATTCTTTTTAATATATGCTAGAAACTTGAGCCCCTGGCCAGAAAACTGCAGAAGGAACATTTTATTAAAACTTGCATGGCAGTCCAAAAAGAAACAAAACCTCTTGTGTAAACCTATTGTTGGAGAGTCTTCTAGAAACATCTTCTCCCATTGGGTCCAAGAAGGAGCTTGGTAGATTGCTTTTCTTTCATGACGGCTGTTGTTGCACCTGGCTCCATTAGCTCACTGAAGTGCTGCTCCCTCTTGGAAGGTGAATGCTGACAGTCATTTTTGTGTAAGACCCCCAAAATGCAGAGGAGTTTGCAACCAATGTTAATTACACTGGTGACTGCAGTAAATCTACAATTATTCCAAGAAATAACTGCCTCTGTTCCAGTAAATTAAATGTGTGCAGGACTTCTTCCTTGTTCCTGGGGCAGGCCACAGGCACCCTACAACTCCCTTGGCCTCTTCGATGAAGTGGTGTCAGACAAGCAGACAGTTGAATATCATCCCCAGCCCACACTAAATCTAGACCTGTCTAAGACAGCACAAGTCGGCCCTGACCAAAATGGTGCTAAGGACTGTGCGCATCAGGATGGGTGATTACAGGTGCTGGAGCCTGTGGCCTGACACTGATTTATTATTACCAATATAGACAGCGAGCCTCAGGAACCAGGACTGCACGAAGAGTTTTCTTTGCACTTCCCAAGTGAAGTATGAGTGGGTTGTGACCTGGCAGCATCATTCATCAGTCAGACATCTGCTGAACTGGATTACAGCTGACATAGCTGCTTCTGCATTCTTGTTCCTTTTCCAGAACAAACCCTACTATTTTAAGATGGCTATGTACTTTCAATGCCATCCAATCCAATCCCATCCAGACTAGTCCAATCCAGTCCAGTCCCATCCAATCTCATCCCACCAAATCCCATCCAATTCTTTCTGAGCCCTTACAGGTGTAAGAGAGCAAAGTCTGGATACCCTGCCCTCCTCCTCAAGATGTATATTCTGAACTCTGGAGATAAATGTAGAAGTGAATCCGTGATGGGACAACTTAGAGCTTCCTACCACATAGAAATCACATCAGTTTATGCTTCCTTGAAGACTTTCAATCCATGGGTTAAATTGAGAAAGGATAAGTATACAATATAGGGCTTTGGTAAATGGAGTCCAACAGGGTCTGTCTAAAGAGCCATTTTAAAAAATGAGTTTTAAAATGAGTCAGGATTTCACTTTTCATCTACTGAAAAGAAGAAAAGGTGGGGAGAACAGGGAGGAGAGGTTACGACCTGTTGAGCATTGTTGCACTTTGAGCATTTTTCTCTCTGATCTGTGGGGAGAGACAAGTACACTCAGATTTACAGCACTCTACATAGCTGGGCTTATGTACCAAATACATTTATTTCCTGATTTTTTTTCAGAGAAGTATGGCACAGTGAACATGACCTTGTAAAAAGCATGAGACACAACAAGCAGTTTTGTATTGATAGTGGTTTTTTTGAGGGAAGGAATGCATAAAAGAGGTGCCTCCTCACAAGAACCTGTTCACTTGGGCTGCACTGAGGAAGCCAAATCCTAATGAGCTCTCCTGAAACATTGCTTGGGGGATGAGGGAGGACCAGGAGGCAGTGACTGCTCTGGGAATGCGTGGAAAGTGCTGCCGCACCATGCTATTTGACAGACTCACAACACCGTTCCGCTGCAGGGTATGACATCAACCGTCTTGTATTTATTAATCTTTTAGGACCAGGGTCAGTAAGGCTGCAGGAGAGGTTTGCCACCTGTCAGAGCTGACAGTGGTCCCTGCCTGGTCCATACCCCCACCAACACAAGTTACGCTGAGGGCAGTTGCCACCATTCCTGGCCTGCACAGCCTGCAGCAGAGGACCTAACCGCAGATGGGCAGGGGGAGATGTGACAAAGGCTCAGCAAGCTCAATTTATCTGGACCAGCTTCACACTGTGGCACACATGAGCATGCAAGATAAGCAGTATAGACCGCAGCATTGAAATCATGTTGGCAGCTACTAATGCAAGTATATTGCCCATCACAGATACAGACAGCATAATTTGAGGGCAATCCAATGTTTGAACATTTGAAAGAAATGTGGCATTGTCCTGTTTTCAACTGAATTTTTCTTTCTTCTTTTCGGACAGCTGATTCGACTTTTTAAGCAGACAGGAGCTGCCCAATTTGTTTCTGATTTAGGTGACATTTATACTCCAATAATGCTCAGAAAGCCTGACCAGAACCAAAACTGCACCATACTGGAACTGTGCAAGTGAAGGCTGGGAGGGTGCCAGCTTTGTTAATAGTTACTCCTGCCCTTCAAACTCTTTATTAATCTTTATTTTTACTGTAAGGCAGCAATTCTATTTTTAGCCACATCCCTATTCTATGCACAGTTCATCAGCATGTCACCTGGAATTAATATTTACCTAATTCTTAGCCTCAGTTAAGATGAGCAAGTGTCTTCTGGCCAAGTGACCCAAGCAGACCCCAAACATGAAACACTTACTTTTGTTTCTCGACTTTTCCCTGCTACACAAGACATAAAACCAAGGAGGCTCCTGTAAAACCCTTGAGCTATAAAAAACAAGTGTAGGTGTCCCCATGCAGATCTCCCTCTATTGCAGAGCAAAAAAACATCTGTGGTCATGATACTCAAGACAGCACAGAGGAAGGCAGAGGTAGACAACTGGAAATTTCTGAGCCATCTGGATCTACGTTAGCTTTCCTACCAAATCATCCACACTACAAGACCTCCATTTCCAAAAGAACTCAAGCCAATGGGTGGCTGTACATTGGAGTCACTCCTGTGAGTCACGAGATGTTTCTGCAGATGACGCGGAGGACACCCAAAAGGATGAGTAACATCTGAGTCAACTTCCCTCCAACAAGTACATGGCCTGTTGCTTGTATGATGAGGAAAATGCTCATCTCAGAAAAATATCTTCCAGCTATTGATAAGGGGTAGCTTGGAAGAAGAACAAAGTGGATCAGAGAAGTAGCATGTTTGGCTACTTACATCATCTACTGACTGGTGCCTCTAGCTCCTTTTCAGTCTGGATCGTATGAAATCACAGTTATTTTTACCTAATAAACCATGACTCAAGCTTAAAATACCTTTGTCATTTGATAAGTGAACTGACACAGCACAGAGAATGACTGTCAGTGCTTAGCATTGATGTGTGATGAGAGCTAGAAGGACACAAAATGTAGCATGGTAAAAATGACAATATTTTTAATTTCACACAGCTGTAATTCACACTTGGAGCAGCTGAGAGTGTTGCCTTCTAGTGCTGTCTGACAATGATGACAAACTGAAGAGAGTCTAAATAACAACCACAGAAACGGTGAAAATAAAGCATTAAGTAGAATTACACAGTTAATTACTAATGCTCATGGCAAAAAATACTTTCACTTCTAAGAAACAAGTAAACACATAAAAAAGGATTCATAGTGTTACAGAATCACAGAATCACAGAATTACTGAGGCTGGAAAAGACTTCTGAGATCATCAAGTCCAGCCTGTGACCCAACACCACCACATCAGCTAGACCATGGCACTAAGTGCCACATCCAGC
>WUAM01000287.1:94785637-94811946 GCA_024336885.1 Actenoides hombroni
TTTAAAAGAATAAATAAATTATTCCATAATTCTTAGATCATATTTCTGGAACTGGAAGAATGACTCTTTCACAACATACTCACAGACACAATTCTAAGAAAAATACTAAGACAAGTATGACCCTGTGGCAGCAAAATGAACTCTGCTAAATGGTTTAAATGATTTTTATCATTCACTATGATGATTAGTTCATAATTTTAGTAGAGGAAAAGAAAAACAAAGTGCTATCTCTTTCATCTAATTTCCCCTTTAACCTTTTGCCCAAACCAATACCAGCATGAATATGAATATGTTCATGGAATCAACAGAGAGGACCCCAAGCAGCCTTTACAATTTTTTTTTTATGCACCCTGGAACAAATCTAAGTGCGTTACCTGATTTGGCCTCCAGAACTGCAGAACCTAACAAGAGCAGCCATGTCAAAATCATAGTGGTACCCATCTCATCAGGTGAAGTTGACAGAAAGGACCATCAGAATATATAGTCTCTCTTTCTGAAGGGGAGTGGCTCTATAGGTTTCTCTTTCTCCAGAACAATAAAACAGCCACAGTTTTATGATCTGAAAAAAAAAAAATGTTTGATTTGTTATTTAAGATTTTGTAACTTCCTGGCCTGGAAAGAAATATTTGTGTTACCATAGATTTCACAATCATCTCTTTGTATAAAGATACTTGAAAGATACCTTTTGATTATGACCAATTAATCTCAGTTTTTTTCTTTTATGGGGAGATTTCTGGTGGATCTGGGGATGGTAGTAAGATCTTGAAACTTAAATGGACTTCCTCCAGAAAAGTTTTAAAAAGTTCATAATTTGGTGTCAACTAGTGTGACAAGTCTCCCTGGGGAGCTATGAATGGTTTACAGCCTTGGCATAATTTAAATAAAATAAAAGCCTGATGGCCCTGTTCAAGTATAGGTGATGGAACACTGGAACAGGTTGTCCAGGGAGCTGGTGGAGGGCCCACCCCTGAAGACATTCAAGGTCAGGCTTGATGGGGCTCTGAGCAACCTGCTCTAGTTGCAGATGTCCCTGCTTACTGCAGGGGAGTTGGTCTAGATGACTTTGATCCCTTCCAACCCAAACCATTGTATGATTCCATGACTCTATGAAGTACGACTGAGGAGTCTCTGAAGAACCTTGCAGTTGAAGTCAACACTTCCAGCCCCAATTCCTTCTGGTACTTTGAAGTTCAAGTCAAAACTCTGTTCACTGAGAGACTGTTAGATTGCAAGAAAGCGTCAGGAGAATCAGGGTCAGCTGATAACTTTTTGCAAAAGCTGTGCAGAAAAATCAGTGGGTTTTATGCATAGTTAGGTGAATCACATAGGCTGCACGTTAATTTTATTCTAAAGTACCCTTTGAACCATCACACTGGGGGGAAAAGGTTCAGATTTCTATTAAGAACCTTTCTTAACGTTCTTAATCCTTGCTTAATTTTGCATAGTGATAATTACAACTGTGTCATTCTTTGGAAAATGAATCACAAGCCTTTCCACAACATGAAATAATGCTGAATTCTTATTCATCACTCTCTTGCAAGAATGGTTACTGATGTCCATTTCTGTTTTAACCATTTAATGAGAAAAAAATTATGACCATCCTAACAATGAAGAGACAGAATATTGGTCATCTGATTCCTGCCTCTACATCCATCTTGTCTGGGATGACATTATCACGATTAACAACTGTATATGGCACAGTTGTTGCCATATACAAATTTATTGCTTCCAGGGGCAGTCATCAGGATGAAGACTAAAGTCCAGGAGCCCAAAGGAAAAGGGGAATAACTTTGAAGGTCTTTCCACAAAGGCTAGCATTATTGGAGTGGAAGAAGGAAGTGCAAATGACAAGAGGCCAGAGATAATGTTGGAAGCCTTGAAAGTGAACATTCAGAAGAGTAAATATGTTTCTTTTTTATACAAACAACCACATTCGCACATGAATGAGGAAATGTACATGACGTCTGATATTCATTATTTATATTCTTCTGGTTTTGACACCTTGGCAAGAAGCAGAAAAAATACAGTATATTTGACCTATCAAACACTTCAACCAGTGAAGCAAGACTAAGTGATGGATGGCAATTCTTCTCCAACCTCTTGTAATAACTGAAAAGGGTGGGGAGGAAGGGGAACACAGAAGTGATTCTCAAGAGGTTTGACTGAAAAAAGCGAAAAAACATGTCAAACTGTCCAGGTAAGTGAACAACACTGATTGATTAATTCTTCATTACATTCTTCATGAATTAATTCTTTACTACAAACTTCAAAGATCTAGATATTTCTAGAGATCTTGATTATCAGACAGTGTCTGCCCAGTGGAAATAGATAAATGTTACATTCTGATTAATTTGAATTAATTCATTAATGCAAATCCCATAGGTAATTCTCTTGCAGTAACATATTTTTGTTATCCTGGACTTTTTCTGGCAGCTTGAAGTGTTTCTCAGCACATTACTCTGGGAAAGAAGCTTCACCGAGCTTTGAAAACATTTTCTCCTCTGCTGACTATTGTTAGATGACTTCTACAGCTGTACTGGCTTTTCTGAGATCCGAATGAAAACCACTGTAAGGACAAAGAAGACTAATCAGCTTTCACCCATGACTACAAGAAAGTACCTACACTGGAATAAGGTTATCGACAGACCTCAGCACAAAGGAATGATAGTTTGAATCCATGAGTTATGATGGAATGAGGCCTCTTAGTCTAATTTCTCAGTTTTCTTGATGGGCTCTTGGGCTCTGTTGCCTATGTCATTGCAAATCAATTTGCCTTGTCTCAATAGTGAGGATGCAAGTGGATCAGAACTGTCTACTTCTGAGCGCCATATCCACTGGATTTATTGGTAGAAGATTTCCTGAATATGGGGTGCAAGAGGTGGGAACAAAGATTCTTGGCAAAAGGATCATTCACCAGGCACATGTACTTTAGAACATGCCCCTTTCCTCATAACCAAATCTAGCTTTCTTGAATCTACATTTCTATAATACTTGTGGATCAAGGAAGGCAGCAGGAAATAAGGATGAGTCTGAAACACTAACATCTTGAACAGTTGAGCAGTGTTTTCTACTGCAACATTTAATATGGAAACCACTGAACTTGGCACTTCTCCCTTGTATTCTGAAACAAGCTTGATACATCTCCACCTGGGACCCCTGGCACAGACACAGTATGGGAAGACTCAGCTCTGAGTCACACAAGCACAATGCGGGTTGGAGCCACCAACATCCTAGGTCTAGGATGTGTCTGCTGGTCTGATCACAATAATATTCAGAGGCTAGGAGAAGTAGAAAAAGTGCCATCAAGCTATGCCTTGAATAATGGTGGGGTAGTAACACCATAGCAGCAAGGCCACAGCAGAAGCAGAGGCAGGAGAGAAAACAGCAGGTCTGGGAAGAGCAGAGGCTAAGGTCTTTTTCTAGAGGTAAGAAAGCCTAGGTCCAGGAAAGTCCTCATTGTGATGAGCATTTTTCTGGATTCCTCCAAGCCTAGACAATCTCTGGTCCACACATCAGGAGTATCACAGAATCACAGAATTACTGGGGCTGGAAAAGACCTCTGATATCATCAAGTCCAGCCTATGAGCCAACACCACCACATCGGCTAGACCATGACACTAAATGCCACATCCAGCCTTTCTTTAAACACATCCAGGGATGGCGACTCCACCACCTCCCTGGGCAGGCCATTCCAATGTCTGATCACCCTCTCTGTCAGGAAGTGCTTCCTGATACCAAACCTAAACCTCCCCCAGTGCAGCTTCAGGCCATGCCCTCTCGTCCTGTCACTAGTTGCCTGGGAGAAGAGCCCGACCCCCATTTGATTACAATCTTCCTTCAGGTAGTTGTAGAGAGCAGTAAGGTCCCCCCTGAGTCTCCGCTTTTCCAGTCTAAACAACCCCAGCTTCCTGAGCCTCTCCTCATAAGACTTTCCTTCTAGTCCCTTCCCCAGCCTCGTTGCTCTCTTTTGGACCTGCTCCAGCACCTCAATATCATTCTGGAAATGCGGGGCCCAGAACTGTACCCAGTACTCGAGGTGAGGCCTCACCAGTGCTGAGTACAGGAGGAGAATCACATCCCTAGTCCTGCTGGCCACACTATTCCTGATACAAGCCAGGATGCCATTGGCCTTCCAGGCCCCCTGAGCGCACTGCTGGCTCATGTTCTGGGAGTGTACCAGCACTCCCAGGTCTCTCTCCACCAGGCCGCTCTCCAGCCACTGCTCCCCCAGTCTGTTGCACTGCATGAGTTTATTGTGGCCAAAGGACAGGACCCTGCACTTGGTCCTGTTGAACTTCATACCGTTGGCCTTGGCCCATCAACCCAGCCTGTCCAGGTCCCTCTGCAGTGTCTTCCTACCCTCTGGCAGATCGACACTCCCTCCCAGTTTGGTGTCATCTGCGAATTTACTGAAGGTAGACTCAAATCCCTCATCCCTATTTTTTCCCTACTGGGCCCAGTACTGATCCCTGGGGTACACCACTGGTGACCGGACACCAACTGGATGCAGCACCATTCACCACCACTCTCTGGGCCCAGCTATCCAACCAGTTTTTAATCCCGCAAAGGGTGCACCTGTCCAAGCCATGGACCACCAGCTTTTCCAGGAGGATGCTGTGGGAGACTGTGGCAAAGGCTTTGCTGAAGTCGAGGTAAACCACATCCACAGCCTTCCCCTCATTCACTAGGCGGGTCACCCAGTCATAGAAGGAGATGAGATTGGTCAGGCAGGACCTTCCTTTCCTAAACTCATGTTGGCTAGGCCTGATCATTGTCAGATCACATGTTGTTGCTTCGTGGCAATGTGATGTGACCTGATGAATCACTAAGCAACATATTGCCATTCATCAAAATAAATGTCCCCCATTTTCATGAATATATATCTTCCTTACACACGACTGCAAACGTACATCCAGAAACAAGACACGAATATTTCTGTGTCACAGTGAAAACAGGAGCTCTTTTTCTTTTTTCCCATTTTGAATGAGAAGGACAAATAATATTGACATCAAGGTTGGTAGCAAGGTCTACTGCATAAAATCGTGCCGGTGAATCAGTACAAAGGTGTTTATGACTACAGGGACAGCAAAAATATAGCAAGTTGACATTTAAGAGAGAACTCTTTGTAATTAAACTGCTGATGTGCAAATCTACAACAGAAAAAGTGATCACAGTCATCAGCCCTAAACAAAGACCGAGAATCAGAACAAACACGTCAATACCTACAGGCAGGGAGTACATTAGAAATGATTGCCACTGCCAGTAATCAGTGCTTGGAAATGCTGAAGTTGTCAAAAGGGCTCTTCTTTTGGTGACTGCACTCGGTTATCTATCAGAGTGCTCCTGTGTAACTCCTTTCCACACTCCAGCTGTAGGCAGCAGTCCAGTGGAACAGACTTTTTTAAAGATAAATTAGTACAGATGTCAGCTAAAATAGCTGAATACCAAAGAAGGAGTCTCGACTGTGTTTATAAGAGGGTTTGAGCTCTGCCCAAAGTCTTTGTGTCTCTGGGGAGATTGGACAGAATATCCGCATTGCTGGAAAGTACCCGCTGTGCACAGCAGTCTGTGTCCAAGGGCATGGAGTTATTTATCCTACTTGCTTGAATCATGGCATTAAGGATGACATATGAGTTCAAGGTCAGAGTGGTTTGGCCCTTGCCACTGCTACTAGACCTTTTCTTTTGCTCCTTTGCTAAAAACATTCTTTTTTACCAGCGTGGAATATGAGCTCTTTTAAAATAATATGGCTTCTTTATCCATTTTAACTCTTACTATGTCTAAACCTCTTCATAACTCTTAACATTGGTCCTCTAAAGTGAGCCTGGAAAAACATGCAAGAAATAACATAGGCCTTAGATTCTGTTTTCAAAAGCAGAAGGATAGTGAGTACATCTCCCTCACCCATCCTGGAAATGTGAAGAGTTGATTTCACAGATATGTGGGCAAAACCAGCCATACTCATCCTGTGCAACTCCTTCCAGAGTTGTCTCTTTGAGATATCTGCTGAGCTTAGTTAGAATAAAGGATTCAATGAATATGCATGAAATTATATTCTAAAACTTTACTCTAAAGGCCTTGGCTTTCACTTTGTCAGAAGCATAAAGGAATGGTATTAGTTTGAGTTTAGAATTTTTTCCTCCCTTCCCAGAAGGGACTTCCCACCCCAAAAAGAAGAGGGGAAAATGACTGAAGTGACCACCCTTTTCAACCAGTTTCAACACTGTGTAGGTCGTGTCCTCACCAGCCTCACACTTGGCACACAGGAACTTCATCATTAAAAGCACTTTCTGGAATAAAAGACCACATCCAGAGACTGTATCGAAGTCTTCAGAAAGAAGAAGAAAAAAAACCCAACACACACGACATTCTAGTCTTTGCTAAGAAACAAACAGGAAAACCTGAAAGAGCTCTGAACTACAGTGTGTAGCCAGATATAATCTCTTCAGATAATCAGTTTGGCAAAGAGAGCTAATGTCACAAAAAAACCCAACCAAAACCAAAAACAAATCATGTGAGTTATTAAAGAGGGATGTGAAGGTAAAGTCAAGCCTCCCAAAACCCCTAGAAACTAAAATCCCCAATACATTTAACCAGTTTTTCCTCCAATTTGAGATGCTCAAAGAGGATAGAAGAAAATTCCAAAGGAGTATGGCTTCCAGAAACAGCATTTTCATTTAGTTCAAAGTACTTAATCATAGTTTGGATGTAGTGACATTTTCCTTCTTGATGCAGCTGAGTGTTCAATCCTAAAAGATAACCCTCACTTTCATCTATAGCACAGAAAAGAGTGATCAGTGTCACCCAGAAAAGGATAGAGAGAATAGGGAGAGAAAAAAAAAGTCTTTTGAAGCTATCGCTGTGTTAATAAACTGATGTCACCCCTAAGTTAAAAGGAAAAAACACTGAGCTGGCCCCAAAGGACAAAGTACATGCAGATGTCACGTTCCTGTAACTTCAGAGGTGGTGGTTATGGCCCATGATCCACCATGGATCCGTGCCTGCCAGATTTCCACCTGCTCTGTATTTACTTTTTTCCATCTCCTTTACTGTTTGGCACAGCATATCTGTAAAGACCTTTTTAAGATCAACTGCAACCACATACACCAAAATCTCCAGTCTTTACCACGAAGAAGCTCTGTAGAGGAAGAGCCTAAACCACACAATTAACAAGCACAGCGGTGCACGTACACACCACACCTTGTACTGCACCTCAGCCTGCAGTCCAAAAAGCAATCGAGCCTCCTCTCAGCCACCTCTTGAGCTGAATTTGCCCTGTCATTCCTCACAGGAGACAAAGTGGTTGACCAGGAAATGCCATGCAGTTGACATGAAAATAAGAGTTTTAAACTGAAGTGTCCTTCACTGCAGTCTCTTCAGCTAATTTAGATCAGGTTGGCGTGAATGACAGAGGAAACCTACTATTATTTTTTCTCCTGTCAGTACAAGGGTTCTAAAAATTACATGCTTTTAATCCCTCATTAGCTGGCATTTTAAATTCCCAGGCTGTGTAGCTTGTGTTCAAGGAGAAAGTGACAAGAGAAGAGTTATAATCCCTGTGGCAAGAGCTGTCACCGAATACCTGCTGGGTGATAAATCCACTAGGCTTTTTCAACTAGCTTTTTTTCCATGCGTAAACTTCGGGGATGCTACTCAAAATAAGGAAAAATAAATGAAAATGACACACAATCTAAAATTCATGGCATGTAGCATGACCTGTTTCTAGCAACTGATATGTGATGTGTTCAGTCTTTGAAAGACCCTTCACATCACAGACTAGAAAAAGCATGGATTGGCAAGCTATATATTTTCCTAAATTGTTTTTCTCTCTTTCTCTCAGAAAAAAATGTAGGTTGCAGCACTGCAGTTTGCTTAGAAACAAATCTTCCCCTGCAATGGACACTAGGATGAAGGTCTCTATGGAGATGTCCAACACATTAAAATGAAACTAATATACACTAGGCATCATATTTAGTAACACTCTCAAATTATATTAAGTTCAATATTCAGCAGAACCAACTTGCACTGACAACAGGCAGGCCAGCTGCAAATGATTGGATTTTGCAAACGAACAAGCACAAATAAAAAACAAAGATAACATTATCAGATAGCTTGTTAAGCTGATAATTACTGCGTGGTTTGCAAGATTTCATATTGCATTGCATTTGTCACACACTTAGTCGAAATTACGGTGCCATAAGCAACATGACACCAGCCGTGCACACTGTCATCACACCAACACGAAAGGGAGTCTGATAACCAGGCTGATGCTAGAAGAAACAGTTATTGGACTTCGAGTCAGAATCCCCTTTTTAACTCAATTCAGGGAAAAATTGTTTGGGAGCTTGTGTGGTTTTCACGTATAGTCACGGAAAGGTTGGAAGGAACCTCTTGAGGTCATGCAGTCCAACCACCTAGCTCAAGTAGGGCCATCTAGAGACACTCTTGTCAAGGATGAAATGTGAACAGTATGTACGCTTCGGTGGCGAATAAAAACCACGGCATATCCAAACATACATTTATCTACTGTACAGGTGGAGTTCAAGTGGTGGCAGGGTGACAGCTCAGGGTGAGCAGGGCTGTGCTAGCATCTGCCTTTGACCTTCCTTGTGAGTGGCCAGCCCTTTAGGGAGCAGGGAAAGTTAATCACCTGTATGGGCTGACGTTCTACCTCATTGCTTAACATGACGATGAAGATGTCAGATATCAGCGACTTCTTTTCCTTGATGAAATGATCTTATCAGCAGGCATTGAACAGTGCAAATTTCCACACGGATGGCTATCCCACCCGCATATACCCCAGTCTTGTTATTGCCAGCTTAGGTTGGAAACCCCAAACTCAGAATTTCACAAGGTCAAAGAGGATTTTGCAGGCGCTGTGCAAGAACAGGGTAATGAATAAATTCAAGTCTTTACACTTCACGTACAACAGCTTGTAATATCTAATAGTTAAGATAGATGCAGTGTTGCCAACTGATGCATCATCCCTGGAGAAATCAATGGCAAGATCTTACAGAGCACCTTGTGCTACAGAGTCTTCAAGTTCTCTACAGAGCAAAACCCACAAACATAATAATGCTTGGGAACAATTTCAGTCTACCCTGTGGAGAGTTTTTCTGTCCTCTAATTAGTCAGTTATCTCCTTGAAAAACCTTTTTTTTTCTACATATATAGCTTTATGACTATTATAAATAGAAGTTTTCATTTCTGTCATTTCATAGGGTCTCACATCTCTCGGTAGCATGAGGACTGGAAACAATATAGACAGGTCTGGAAATTAGCTGATACTGACTGCTGTGAATAGGGCAGGCACAACTCCCTTTGACAAAAAGAAAACCAAGTTTCAAAGAATCTCTCCTTGCAGCCTCTAAACTCCTGAGGAATTGATCGCAGAAAGAAAACAAGAGTCTCTAGTGAACCATGCTGGGTGGAAGGCTCGCTGCTGCTACGGTCAGTGAATAATGAGTGTAGTAGCAAGGAAAAATATGTACTGTCAGTAAGGCAGTGTCTGAGCATTCTCCAACAGGATTTCTCCAGCACTACAATACTACAGATGGCAAGAGAATCTGAAAGTCTCTGAGGGAGAAACATATATAGACACATAATCAAATATATGTATAAAATATATCTTTATGGTATTATTGCATTATTTGTTTATTCTATATCCATTAATGTGGTTCCTGAGCCATTACATTGAAAGCAGAACTGTTCATGAAGTCGGGTGTTACTGACACAGAGTAATTGCCATGTGCAGAACATATATCAGGAAAATGCATGGAACAATAATATCGAGAGGAGCAACTCGGTTTTACCAAGTAACCATCAAACAGCCAAATTTAATGGTGCTCATGAAGCAGTTTCCTCTCCTTGTCTAAGCACGTGCCTTTCCTCTGCTGAAAAATCTTTTTGAATACTGACCGAGTGCCCCCTGAAGTCCACAGAAAGACTTTGGTGGTCTTTCCACTAAACAGATGACCTTTTTTGGACTGAAGAGCACTAACAGATGCACTGATTTCAAGTCTATAGTCACAAATTTAGAAGGTGGCAGTGGTTTCCCACAGCTGATAGCTTATTACACTCATTTCAGTAACACAACCAGAAACAGAGCCCTCTTCACAGGTCAGTGGAAAATGACGTTCTTCATGAGCCCTTTTCACTTCAGTGAGTAAAATGACCATCAAAAAGATGAGCTGGGATTCATCTGAGCCATGACCACATCTGAGACAGTCATCCCATGCTCCCTCTTAAATAATTTCAGAGGGACAGGCACTTTCAGAGAATGATTCAGCTGATCTGATTTACGTGCCTGCCTCAGGACGACATTCGTTGTCTCCTGCTGTCTGAAGGATGCTTACTTCTATCCTTTGACTATAAAGTAACTGGCTACAGTCTATTGCAAGGCTTTTTGGTTAGTAAATAACACGGTGACTAGTAATGATAGACAGCATAGCTTGCAGTTTATAAATAGTTACCATGTGGCACACTACAGATTCCCAAAGGATCTTAGCACTATAAAAAAAACCACAGATGGGCAGGACAGAAGTAGTCAGCTCCTTTCCCAGCTAGAAAGGGAAGTGTCTCCCAAATACCCAAGGTATTGGTCTCTGATAAATAATGCTAACTGATTTGCAGAAAGGTTGAACAGGACACTCACCTTACAGTAACATAGCAGTGGAGGACAGAGCTCAGAGCTTTCCTGACAAATGGAAGATAAAAAAAAAACCAAACAGCTTCTCTCTAGAAGAAAATGCAAGTTAATGCACCCAGTTAGGAATGATCATTAACAAATACAAAATGGGAAATCATTAGTTACACAGCCACTGTGCAGGAGTAATCTAAGGATTATTGCAGAACAAGAGATGAACTTGAATCAGCAATGTACTTTCCGTTGGGAAAAAGGCACCACCACACTTGAATATAAGAACAGAACTGTAGCCTGAAGATGCAGAAGGTCATGGGCACTGCAATTCAGGAGGTGAATAGGCAGAGCAACAGGAATGATGACAGGTCTACAAAGCACGTCATATGAGAAAAGACTGAATGAAGTGGGATTGCTTACCCTATAGAGAAGGTTGGGAGGACTATAGTAAAGCCTTCAAGAATGTAAAAGGATGCTGCAAAGAGAATAAAAAAGCAATCTTTTCTCCAAGTCTGCATTGGGCTAAACAAACAAAGGGCCCTAACTTGCAGAATAAAAGATTCAGGGAACAGTTGACGAAAAACTACAGAGCAGTAAGCACAGTACAACAGTAAAACATAAGGAAGATTCTACCACCAGAGATCTCCACGAGCATGTCAGACCCAGACATGGTGCAGGCACAGAAGAAGGCCAGAAGAAATAACCACCTGCCTCACAGGTCCTTTTCAGGCTTCCACAGTGTTCAGAGCCTGTGGTCCCTATCACAGATAATCAATAGATATCCCTACCATAGATAAACAAATCAATCAATCTCCTTCTGGGCATTTGTTAGAAGACAGCATGGAAAGGGACAACTTCTCTGAGGGACAGAGATCACTGTGGGATGCTTGTGGTATAACAAAAAACTTACTACAAGCCCCTTGTCACAACACTACCATCATTGCACAGCAGCCTTCTTTTCCTGGTCCTCTATGGAGAGTGCACTACAACCTGAGCCACTCCACTCGCAGAGGTTAGCTCAGGTCACTATTTACTTTGCTACTAGTGAGACTTCTTCAGTGGTTTTTGACTGGAGTAGAAGGATTCAGACAAATAACTGCCACACACACAAAGTATGTAGCAACAGATCCCACAGTTCTGAAATAATCAGTTCAGAAATAGCTTGGATTAGGAAAAAAAAAAAAAAGCCTCACAAAAAAACAACGTAAAAACAAACACAGTACAAACAGATGGAAAAACACCTCTTTACAGTGTTATTTGACACCTCTCCCTTGAAACATGAAAGTGACTTTGAAGTACGATGTTAACTGCATACATTATCACATAGTAAAGGAATGAATAAATAAATGTTGGGGCTTTTTTGTAAAGAAAAAATAATCTTTACTGGAGGTGCATTTCTTGCTGAAAATGTCAGTAATCAGCAACTTCACATCCCCGACTTCCCTACGAGCAAGCCTTGTGAGCCATCTCCCTCACTAACCCCAGCTTGAGAGGTTGCCCTTGCCCATTGCAAACATCCCTATCAACTGCAGGCACTCCTGGTAGGGGAAAATGTGCTGGATAAGTACATTTTTGACTGTTTTGTTACTTCATACTATCACCTGCAAATAAACAGAGACTAGTCAAGTGCATTATGATGAGTCATGTCTTTATGAGCCGTAAACCACAGGCTGAAAGACCACTCTCTGTCCTGAACCCAAGTCTGATAGTGTAACCAGTCTTCCCCAGCTGCATTTCCTATTCCAGCACGTCTGGACCAGTAGTTTTGATAGATGGACAATTTTTCCTTCATCTGGCCCTTCCCTCATTATTAGAAATGTAGACCATCTGTTCTTGATAAGAGAAAATAAACAATCACATTCATTTGTAAGTTAGTGTTGCTTTGCACAGAAAAAAAAGATGAAGGCACCATCAGATAAAGACAGTAGCATCTCCAGTTCAGGATCCATTCCACAACTCTTATGCAGCAACGATGATTTTACCAATCTTCCGTTTTTCAAGGCATGCAAGATTGGACTGTAGCTAAAAAAAAAAAATATATAAACTCTAATTTTCATGAGGAGATAACTTTGGATCTGATTTTAGTTTGATTTGCCTTTATATGATCAGTTAAACCACAAACTACACTAGGATTTGGTCTAGTGGTCACAGGTCTAGAGGGAGGTTTCCCTGCCCATGGCAGGGGGGTTGGAACTAGATGATCTTTAAGGCCCCTTCCAACCCAAACCATTCTATGATTGTGCAAAGTACAATAGCAGTGCAAGTACAAGGTACTGGCTGGTGTGCATGGTCCTTCCTGCAGGTACCAACCACCCTGAAGCAAACCTCATCATTGCCCACTCAGTCAACCCTGCCCACCCTCCTGTTCCAGTTTGGCCAGATCCTGTAACAAATGAGGATTGCTTACCCATTGTATCCCATACTGCATCCACCCTGGAGCCTGAAAATCACCCCTCACCTCCTTCGAGCACTGTCAGTCTCTTTTTTCTGTGCATTATATTCAGTCAATCTCTTCTTGCCAAACTTGTGTTCCCTGCAGAGTAGCAACACAGAACATGAAAGCCCTTTCACTTCCCAGAGCATAAAGCTAACTTGTAAAGCAGTGATCTCCACACATGAATCGAAAAAAAAACAAAACCCCACACACCAAAGAGCAGACACCGGCTGAGTTAGAGCTTTTCCACCCAGCAACCTGATGGCTGTACCTCAGCTGGCCCTGCAACTCAGGGCTGCTCACCCCTGGGTTGCCTCACCACTTACTCACTGCACATCACACAGCAGGGGATGTATTTGTACTAGTTCAAAACCAGATCACCAGAGTTACAAAACTGAGACATAAAAATAATTGAATAGCCTGCCTCATTGTTCTGGTTAATGCAAACACTTAACCTCACAGGTCAGTGACATGCCGTGATCTGAAACAAGTGAGGTTATGACTACACCATCCTGTTGGACCAGACCCATTTCCAGCGTGTGGACTTGCATATCATCTATAGCCTGAAGTCAGCCCAACCAGCTCTCCAGGCTTTCCAGGGGCAATAAAGAGGCAAACAACTCAAACCCCTCATCTCCGTGAACTCAAGCCTCATCTGAATCCTAGACACCAAGGCCAATACAGACACAGCACTACACATTGGCCATTTCTGCTCTCCATAAAGTGCAGATCTCTGTTGACCCACCACCAGAAAAGTTCCAGATTTTCACATTCATTTGTGCAGAGCCACAGAGTCTCTTTTGCTTTGTGGTTTTGTGGTGTGGGACTCTGGTATATGATGTCTATGGCTCATTCTTGCAAAGTGCTTCAGGTCCTAACTTCCCACCAAGTTCAGTGGATACTGAACGGTTTCTGCTGCTGTCAAGGTGCAGGCTTTCCTGCAAGGCTTTACAATCATGTGTCCTGAGGCCAAACAGAGGCTAAATGACCAGAGAATTCTTCAAGAAATACAGTCCTGTTCCAGATTCAAATTCAACCCCCTCAAAAAAAAAAACAACCCAAACAAACAAAAAGAAAAGGTAAAATAGAAACTAAAAAGTGCAGAAAACCATTAACTGATGTCTGTAATACAGTCTGATAAAATGATCACTACACTTTTACTTGGAAATATTATGTACATGTTATACATATGCATCATATAATGTATGGATATATTGCATATTATATATTCATTATATGTGCATGTGTGTTTATGCACATACACACATCTGAAAAGTCTAAAAGTTAGAAGTGTCTGCTTCATAATAATATGAACCTTATACAGATTACAGCAACAACAAAAAAGTAAATACAGAATGTGCCTAAACAAAACACAAACCTCAGTAGAACAAGTTCCAGCAATCCCAGCATCTTCATAAGAAAGTAAGTGCCTTCAAAGCTGAATTAAATCCCTGAGAAAAACAAAATGCTTCCCCTAAACATCATCACACCTATCACTGACATGATGCTTAGAGATGCACAAGTCACTAAAGACAAAATATAAACAAATATTTCAAGCTTAGTAAGAGATACTATGAATACATGTATGAAAAAAACACAACAAACCAACATCAGAAACCCACAGTCTCTCTATTGGACACATGAATTTGCTCTATCTGCTACAGATACAGTATAATTTTTTTCCTTGAAAATATGAGTTTCCTTCTTGATGCATGCTGTTTCAGGCTTCACTTCACTATCAAAGTGTTACGTTCTGTTCTTTGAAGAAAGCATGGTATCTTGGACCCTCCATAGATGCTTCAGCTAGACTCCCCTTGTGCTGCTAACATGAAAGCTTAGAACATGTGGCCAAGAATTTGCAATAATTTAAAGAAAGCTTGTGGTTTTTAGATAAAGAATACCTGGCATTATCACAAACTAATGGCACGTGATTTGGAAGCCCCCTCTATTTCTGTGGCTAAGGGGATTCCTGACTACACAGATGTGCAGTTTCCACCACAAATGGAAGGGGCATTTCTGAGTGGAAAGTATCTCATACTTGTCATGTGCTGTTTTCTGGTGCTTTCCTCTGAGGCATCTGTTACCAGATCACAGCATGGATCTGGACTACGCAGCTCTTGGTTCCTGTCCAACCTGGCAGCTCTTGAGTTCTGGCAGCTAGTTCCCCTCCTAGCCCCGTCTAACTGCTGCTTTCAGCTGTATTGTGTGGGAGAGAGTATTTCTTTCTGAAAAATTAGCCAGCTCTTCACATTGAATCTGTTGCAATGGCAGCACCCCCTCCAGCAGGGTAAGGAAATTATCTGAATGTAACAGCTAGTGGTGCCACAAGATCAAGTGCTACAAAATATATTCCTAGAAATATATTACTTCCAAGTGCTGAACATCCAGGCACACCTTTATCTTTCTCCCTTATGTGAAACGCATGGTGCTGAGACTAGGATTCTTTTTTTGCCCCGACTGATGCGCTTTCAACATGTCTTGCAAGGTCTTATGCTGCTGCCAGACATGAAAGCAGTCACTGGCAAATCTGCACAGGCTGTTTAGTTTCATTTCCTTTTGTTGCTGAGAGCCCAGTTTGATGTAAGCTTGCTTTGCTGTGTGCTTCAGGTTTGCTAGTAAAGCGGGTTGAGTTGAGGTTCTCTGTTTCAGTTCCCTTCTTAACTTTTTGCCTTCCAGTTTTTAATAACGTACTAATCTGATGTACTGTAAAGAAATGAACAAACAGGCACAGACAAGCTGATAAAGAATAGACATTTTTCCTATGGTAACAACTGTTCTTCGGATGTTTTGCCCACATGCATTCAAGACCAGAAGATTTTTTTTAAAAAGCATCTCCTGATGCTCACCCCCAAAACGCCAGTTGTGTAACTAGAGGTCAGGTTGATGGAAGGCTGCTTAAACGTGTGTCCTTTTTTCTTGGCCAATGCCACCATTAAATTTAAACCTCCTTATGAGCGCTTCTTTTTACTCCACTCTGATTTTCTGAACTGTTTGAATGGACTCTTTACCTCCCACTAAGCTGGAAAACTGGTAGCTATATACACGTTTTTAATAGATTAATACCTACTCATCAAACTTTCTTCCACAGATAGTAGTGTATTCACTTCTCAATACACAGAAAAGCAGTTCATGTTTCATCCATTTACAGAGAAGCACCACAGCTATGGTACCTGGTGTCTCTCTTCAGCTCTCTCTAGGATATTCTTTTGCCATTGACCTAGGCTGAGCCTGCCAGAATATTTCAGTTAAGTCTCTGAAGTTAGGTAACGTGACACTGGGGTTTTATCCTACTAGATAGAATATAAGAATCCCTGCCCTCAGATCAAACTCTCTTCAGTTCTTTTTATCAAAGTGACACCCACTAAAACAGTAGTGCCTGTAAAGAAATGGTACAGAAATTGCAATGCAAAGAATTCAGTTGGGCTGAATGTTGTTTAGAATCGTGCTTAATATCAATTTTAACATATTATTTATTTCAGTAGATCTTTTTTTCTTAAACCAGTTAATAAAAGCATTTATACATACAACTGAAATTGTTTAGTTGGAATATCAGCCTTAACAACAATATGCAGCAGACTTCTGCAATCTGTGTGCTTCTGTTTACATAACAAAACTAATTTTGCGCTGTTGCATTTGAGGTAAGAAAGCCTAAATAAGTGCCACAATTTGGGGGAGCTTTTTGATATCGAGACAGCCATTCTTCAAACACTGCAACCTTTTTCTAAGACAAAGAAGGTCTAAGGTCTTCCGATGCAGACTTATACATTCTACTCAACCCCAACAACACACCAGATTCCACATACAAATCTCCTTCCATGCCTGCTCTGATTTCCTATAGAATCTACTTGTTTGGGTTTTTTTCTCCCCTAAAAAAGTGATTGAATTATCCCACAGATCTTTGGCTTCCTATTGTCAATTCACCATAGTAATTATTATTCATGTAATACATTGTCATGAACTTCTAGCTATATGGGATCTGTTCCTTCTCATTTTAAGGATGTATCCTAAACATTTGGAATATAGTATGAAATCAATTTCCTTCGTATTTAGGCACTTAATTATCTTTATCATTATCTTTAAAAATTTTTAAATGTCAGCCAGGAAATCTTCACTTAACATAGCTTTATTGCCTTCCATAGTGAAAAGCAATTTCAGATCCTTTCAATGATGAGGTGTAGAAGGGATATGTCTCCACATTTCTACGCACTCATGTTAACAAAATAAAATAGTTCCTGGTAATTCTAAAATTCCTTTGGTAGATAATGAAAAGCAATTGAAGAATTTTGACACAAAGGTTTCAAGGTCAAATCATGAGTTGCCCACAGGATGTTTTCATGAAGAGAGACAAGCAATTGGGTGGAAGTAAATATTCATTCTCTTTCTCCATCTTCACTGCCGTCTTAAAAATAAACCTACAAGGGATTATTTCCCTTTCAACTATTTAGTAAAAAGCTATGAAAAGAATTTTGACATTTAGTAGTTTAAGGAATCACTGACCACAAAAGGAAGTATGCATTTTTTTGTGAGCCCTTTAATTGTTTTCTCAGTTGAAGTTTCCACTGTATTATTTTCAATGTTGATGAATCTTAGAAAATAGTACTATTTAATTTTCTGTCATGATCAAGTGATAGCTATATGAAGACCTACAGATATCCACAGACATCTGATATTCTGGTCTAGTGGGAGGTGTCCCTGCCCACGGCAGGGGGGGTTGGAACTAGATGATCCTTAAGGTCCCTTTCAGCCCAAACTATTCTATGATTTTACAATGCACTTTTCTTGCTTCTACACCACTCATGATGTTGTTTTTAGCAGCAAAATAAAAAATTTCAGGAGTTTCATTCTTAGAAGTAACATTATTTTTAAAATCTGCATTTACAAACTGTCTTTCCTCTGACAGTCCTCCTGTCTTTACTGATTAATGCAAAATCATCTTATCATTAATGTCATAAATTGCAAAGCATCTTTTTAGAAGCAATAGGGTAGCTTTCCTTATTGATGGGATGTAGCCATTGCAGTCGTTATCACAGTCACAATCCATGCAAGGACGTAATTCAAAGAACCATGCATACAGGAACAATATTGGGACACAAAGTTTGGTGATAATCACTTTATCAGCTCTGTACCTGTGCATGTTGAGTGAACAAACCCCAAATGTTGTGTCCCACACTGCTACCATTTACTCCCTGATAATATATGTGATGGATCTTCTTCAGCTAACAAAAGTTGGGAGTACTCAGGTAATACTAGCTTCTTTTGGGTAGAATTCAGCTCTCCTGTAAATTCATCCCAATGTATCATTCCGTGTTTTACAGGTAGTAGAACATATATCCATATACAGTCAGAAAAAATGTAGGATACACTTTTTGTGCATACCTGTAAATCATGATGTTTGAGATCAGTATGTACAACTTCATTTCAAACAGGATTGCTGGGAAGATGAAAGAGCCTTCAGCAACCATAACTCAGAACTCCCTCCAGAGGAATTGCTCACGCTGCTTCCCTCAATCATTACCAGTTCTTCAGCTTTTTCTGACTAGGCTCTTAAATTTTCACACTGCAGACTTCCAGCAAACTCTTAGTGAGTCCCTCACATTAGGCTTATTTGAGAATGTCTTTCCCTCAGGTCTCCACCATGACTCAGTCCTGGTCGGTATGGTAAGCTCCAAGGGAAAACTTCTGTCTCTGTAGTTCTACCATAGGGCTCAGTCTTTCTCCCTGATTCAGCTTTAGTGCTAAAAGTGCTCCTCCTGCCAGTACAGAACAGCTCACAACACTTCATTATCCTTCTTTTTAAAAGCTTCTAAATTTGCATGAAAATTTCCCCAGACCATTGGTGAGGGGTCTACATGGGAACAATCAAGGCCAGGCCAGAAAGAGCTAATATATTACTGGACTTCAAAAATTTTTCTATACCTCCAACCCATCTCGCAATAAAATATATCATGTTCATGTGCGGCGAGCACTTGTAGGCTACAAGAAAACACTTAAGTCTTTTCACTCTGAGTACAATTTCATTAATGCTATTCATAGCATGTTTAACAGCCAAACCAGAAACACAAAGCCATGTTTGTTATTCTTCCCACTGATGTGCTTTTCAGTGAAGTCTAAGGACAACTCAAGAAGAAAAAAATCTTTTTTTTGAGATTTTTCTTTAGTTTTTATGACCCTGAGATTCTCTATTCTGAAAACAAGGCTTAATCAATATATTGTTTATCAGGGCTTTGTAAAAGTTGGGTTGCATCAGCCCACATTTACGCATGCAGCAGATGAAGTGATGACTCAGAAAAAGGGAGAAGTACTAACCCTCAGGGACACTGCAAAAAAGAAGGGACAGCCTTCAACTACGTGGTGTACAATAATCCAACAAGTCTGCCCATGTTCTACGAAGTTCTAATGAGAAGTCAGGCAGGAAGAAAGCAACAGTCCCAAATGACACTAGCAAAGGGATTCACAAAGTAGCTCTTCCCTGGGGAATCTGGTCTCTCAGGGTCACAGACACATGCCAGTGTGGAGAGATGCTCCATCACGGGACAGTTCACAGAACCAACATTAATCTCCTGTTTCAGGACATCAGGATCTCTAAGGTAAATTTTACCCTTGTCCAATTAGTTTGTGTTCATGGAGGAAAACAAGTGCATGTGGACAGTCTTTGACAAGGAAACCATCATTTTCTGGAGTACTTGGATTTGTAAGGTATTTCTTTGCTATTTATTGTTAGTGATGAGGTTAAGAACCCTAATCTAGATTTTACTGTACCAAGAAACAGGCATACAGTACTCAAAATGGATAGCATGATGAAGACAAGGTGATCTCCCTGTGTTTTCTGGAAAAGGAGATTCCTCATGAGGTTTTCAAGGAATTTATAATTAGTACCTCTACTTCTGTCATGATTTATCCACTTTCTGATATCCCTTTCACAGGAGAGTAGAATCATAGAACCATATAATAGTTTGAGTTGGAAGGGATCTTTAAAGGTCATCTAGTCCAACACCCCTGCAATGATCAGGGACATCTTCAACAGGTGGCTCAGAGCCCCATCCAATCTGACCTGCAATGTTTCCAGGGGTGAGATATCAACCACCCTTCTGGGCAACCTGTTCCAGTGTTTCGCCACCCTCATTGTAAAAAATTTCTTCCTTAGATCTAGTCTAAATCTACCTTTGAGTCTAAAACCATCACTCCTTGTTCTGTCACAACAGGCCCTTCAAAAATATTGTCCTTCTCTTTCTTACAAGCCTCCTTTAAGTAGTGAAAGACTGCAATAAGGTCTCTTCTCCAGGCTGAACAACCCCAACTCTCTCTGCCTTTCTTCATATAAGAGACATTCCAGCCTTCTGACCATTTTCGTGGCTCTCCTCTTGACCTGCTCCAACAGGTCCATGTCTTTCCTGTACTGAGGACTCCAGAGCTGGACACAGTACTTCAGCTGAGGTCTCACCAGAGCAGAGTGGAGAGACAGAATCACCTCCCTCAACCTGCTGGCCATGCTTCTCTTGATGCAGCCTAGGATACAGTTGGCCTTCAGGGCTGCAAGTGGACAATGTTAGCTCATGTCCAGCTTTTCAACCACCAGTACCCCCAGATGGCTTAAAACACAGACTCAGGACTTCATTTGGTACAAAAACCTTGTGTGTGTGTGTATATATATATATATATATATAATTGATAAATGTTATGTTTTTTTCTAAGCTTCTGAAAGGCAGAACATTGCAATGAAGTCCTACAAGAACACAGAAGTTAAGAAAACACCAATAATAATTGGTTTTCATTGGGAACTGCAAATAGTGGTGACCTTTCCGCATTCAGAGCGCTGTCTTCATGCTCAGATCTCAGTGGATGAACAGAGCAAATTCGAGTGCCTAAGTCTGCACAAAATCCCAGCAGAGTTGGACACAGCCCCACACAGCTGCCTGCTGGAGATGCCCCCCACCCCTGCTGGGAGAAGGGAGGCAGATACTTTGATGGGACCCTGGGAAGGGGCTGCAGGACACAGCACCCATGGGAACACATGCTGGCTTTCTGAAGCTCACAATGAGCCAAAGTCATCCCAACATTTATAAAACCCTTTAATATATATGTAATCCTAGCAAGGAAAAAAGGATTTTTAAATTCTTCATTCCAACGAAGGACAGAAATGTTAGTATTATAGATGGCCTGTAAAAAAATCTCAGGAACACAGTAAATTGGTATTAATTATCATAATGAGCTAAGGAATGTACAAAAGCATCCAGATGTTGAGTGAACACTGTGTTCTGTCACAATTTATTACACTCATTTGAAAATTTGAGGCTGAAGTTAAATTACATGAATCAAATTGGAAAAAGCCTCATCTTGTAAGCAGTACACATACCACAGTAGAAATGCTGGTTTAGCTGGGGGAGACTGGTAACTACCTGAAAAATAATGCAAATTTTACAGGAAGGTTCATATAAACTACTGCACAGATTTCCTCGTATCTAATCACTGCTGAGATGAACTTAAAGAGGCAAAAATCCACCCACATTTCAGTGACCAGTTAACCTGCTTTGTGCTGTAAAATGGGGGCTGCCTTTTTCACTGGCAGAGACTTCACAACTGATTTTTCACAAGCTGGTTTTTTGTCTGGTTTGTTTATTTGTTTGTTTCCTTTTAACAAAATCAACCTGTTGTGATTTGGTTTGGGTTTTTTTTTTTACATTTAAGTGATTTTATTTTTTTTTTGGGATGTACACCCCCCCCCAAAGCCAGCTGCTAAGAGCCATGCCCTGTGCAGAAGGAACATGCTTCACAGGCTCATAGAGCAACTGTGATTCTGCTGGTTGTGGAGAGAGAACTGCAGAACTGAGTCATTTTTACTGAAGTACGAACCTGCAAACTTCCCATTTCGAACAGACAGTGATCAAAATGTGGCCTTCAAGGTTTCAGAGGTGCCAAAGTCCACACAACGTGAAAGGAAATCATCCTTCCTTTTTGATTGTCTGTTTTTACACCTCAAAACCCACGAACATACGCTAACTAGAGTTCCTAGGTCACGTAGAAAGAGCAATTCTTCTGGTGCAACTGTAAAGATCCCAAATACAGAAGGCCTGACCTGTCACTTAAATGCACCAGCAGACACTGAAAGCAAGTCCATTGGAGCCTCTTTTTTTGCCCCTTCATTCTCTGTTAAAATGTCATGGAGTTTCTAAACTGGGAAGAAGTCACTGCCTCCAGTGATAACATGGCTTGTCACAAAAATGTTTGGATACTGGAATTATCAGAGGTATTCAACTAGTCCCTAAATTAAAAAAAAAAATGAAGAAAGTAGGGTGTCATCACCTTGCCTCTTATGCTGGGAGAGTCTGCATAAGCTTTACCACCCTGCCCAAGGACACTTCTTACAAGACTGCTGCATCTCATGGAGAACTGTTCAACTACCACGCAAACACGAGGACAGCAGAGTTTGCTTTTAGGAGCAAATGGCCAGCACTACACAGAAGGCTTGGGGCCGCTGAGCAATACCTGCTTTGAATTAAGATCGCACGTTGTCTCCTGCACCAGCTGCAAACAAGAGAGTGAGCAGGGCTGCGAGCTGGCGGGCAGAGGCTCAAAGACTTGCAGACCACTTTCAACAACATAAACCCTCTTCAATGATAACTACCAGGAATGTGTTTCTCTCCAGCTATCTTGAAGAAAGAACTGGAAGGTTTTGACATGCTGCTTGAGACTACCTGGAAGAGAGGATGACTGGGCAGGGATGGTGGCCTTCCCAGCTGTGCAGCATGTGAATTTTGGTGAAGGAGGTGTGTGCCAATCAGCCATGGGGGCAACTCTGCATGGTGGACCTGAGGAACACATGGCACTTGCAGTGATCAAGATCTTTTACCGCCAGCAAAGCCTAGTGCAAGGCCTGTTTGAAACCCACGCCTGCAGGCTGGGTCTGGCTCCTTGTCTATGCATGACTCATGTCATATACGTCAGCAAGTTTGCTGATGATACAAAACTGGGAGGAGTGTCTGACACACCAGAAGGCTGTGCTGCCCTTCAGTGAGACCTGGACAGGATGGAGAGATGGTCAGAGACGAATGTAATGAAATTCAACAAGGGCAAGTGTAGAGTCCTGCACCTGGGGAGGAATAAACCTACACACCAGTACATGTGAGGTGTTGACCTGGTGAAAAGCAGCTCCTCAGAGAAGGACCTGGTGGACAGTAAGTTATCCATGGGACAGCACTGTGCCCTTGTGGCCAAGAAGGCCAATGGTATCCTGGGGTGCATTAAGAAGAGTGTCACCAGCAGGTCGAGGGAGGTTCTCCTCACCCTCTAATATGCCCTAGCAAAACCACGTCTGGAGTACTGTGTGCAGTTCTAGGCTCCCCAGTTCAAGAGAGACAGGGAACTACTAGAGTCCAGCAAAGGCCTGTGGAGATGATTAGGGGACTGGAACATCTCCCTTAGAAGGAAAGGCTGTTTAGTCTGGAAAAGAGAAGACTGAGAGGGCATCTTATCAATGTTCATAAATATGTAAAGAGCAAGTGTCAAGAGGATGAGGTCAGTCTCTTTTTAGTGATGTCCAGCCCAGTAGTTGGGGACAAGACACAGAGACATTTCCTTTCTTGGGGGGGGTCTAATCCTGGTACTGGTGATCTTGATCTTTTTGGTGTTGTATTTCAATGGGGAACTTTGGGAGGCCAAAAGAAGCTTTGGAATACCATTGAATCACAGAATTATTAAGGTTGGAAAAGACCTCTAAAATCATCAAGTCCAACCATCTATCCAACATTATCATGATCACTAAACCATGTCCTAAGTGCCATGTCTATACATTTTCTTAAGACCTCCAGGGATGTTGACTCTATCACCTCCCTGGGTTGTCTGTTCAGTACCTCACCACTCCTTCAGTATAGCATTTTTTCCTAATGTCCAATCTAAACCTTCCCTGGTGCAACTTAAGCCCATTTCCTCTTGCCCTCTCGCTAGTAACTTGGGAGAAGAGACCAACTCCCACCTCACTACAAACTCCTTTCAAGTAGTTATAGAGAACAATAAGGTCTCCCCTCAGTCTCCTCTTCTCCAGACTACACAATCCCAGTTCCCTCAGTCTCATAAGACATGTTCTCCAGACCCCTCACCAGCTTTGTTGCCCTTCTCTGGACCCGCTCCAGCACTTCAATGTCTTCCTTATACTGTGGCGCCCCAAACTAGACACAGTACTCAAGCTGTGACCTCACCAGTGCCAAGTACAGGGGCACAATCATTTCCCTACTCCTGCTGGGGACACTTCTTTTTGATACAGGCCAGGACGCTGTTGGTTTCCTTGGCCACCTGGGCACACTGCTGGCTCACATTCAGTCAGCCATCCACCAGCACCCCCAGATCCTTTTCTGCCAGGGAGCTTTCCAGCCACTCCTCCCCAAGCCTGTAGCGTTGCCTGGGGTTGTTGTGATTGAAATGCAGGACCCAGCACTTGGCCTTGTTAAACCTCATCCCATTGACCTCTGCCCATCAATCCAACCTGTCCAGATCCCTCTGCAGAGCCATCCTACCCTTGAGCAAATCAACACTCTTGCTCAATTTGGTGACATATGCAAATTTACTGAGGGTGCCCTTGAACCCCACTACATTTCTGTGATGGTGACTACGTCATAGCTGTCCTGCTGCACAATGGCTTCTGGCTTCTGCTGTTTGTTGCCCATGCTGCATGCACTGGTGTACACACACTGGGCTATGGATATCACCCCCAATATCAGCATGCCACCACTAGGCCTGGTTTTACCCCTTCCCCCTTTGAACCTAATTTAAAGCCTTGTCAATGAGCCCTGCATGAGAAGAACCCTTTTCACCCTGAGAAAGCTGAACTCCACCTGTTGCCAGCAGGCCTGGTGCCGTGTAAACCCCACCATGATCAAAAAAACCCAAATTCCACTGGCAGCACCAGCCTCTGAGCCATGTGTTAATCAGATGTGTGCTCCTGTTCCTTTCAGTGTTCTTCCTGCGACTGAAGGGACTGAGGAAAACCGGACCTGTACTCCTGATCCTTCAACCAATCGCCCCAGTGCCCCAGAGTCCTTTTTAATCATTTCTGGACTTCTGTCTGCAACCTCATCACTGCCAACCTGCATAACCAGTAGCGGGTAATAATCCGATGGCCAAACCAGACCAGGTTGTGTCCTGATGATGTCTCTAAGCCAGGTCCCAGGGAGGCAGCACTGCCCAGTGGGATGGATCCAGTTGGTACATGGGCCCCCTGCCCTCCTGAGAAGGGAACTGCCTATGGCAATGACCCTCCTTTGTTTCTTAACAGAAGCAGATCTAGAGCTTGGGACCGGCTGACCCACCCCAGGCAACCCCCTGCACGGACCTTCATCTACATCCTCATTCGCCTGGCCCTCAAGTTCCAGAGCCCCAAACCTGCTGTGTAAGGGCAACTGGGAAGCTGTGGGATGCCGGGAGGGAACTCACCTGCCTCCCCAGGCAGGGACCTGTTTCCACTCCCCCCCATCTCTGAGGTCCCCTCCTTCTGCCCGGTGGCAGGAGGGGAGAGGACCCTCTGCTCCACCGATCTCCCTCCCTCTCACCCTCCCTGATGCTCCTTAACCTCTCCAGTTCCTCTCTCTGCCGTGCCCCCAGGCTAAGCAGGTCATTCCCCTGCTCGCCACGCACACAGGGGTGTCTCTGGTCCCCCCGGTACCAGTGCCAGGCTCAGGCGCTCCCTGCAGCCGAGCCCTGCCCGGCTGCAGGCTGGTGCGGGAGCTCCGGCTGGGTCCTCACATTCCTCCTGGCAACGGCTTTCGGCCGAGGGGCAGCCATGGCCGCGTCCTCTTCTGGGAAGGCCATCACCACTAGTTGAGTTCTCCTCTCAAGCCAGGAACGGGGACCAGTTCCACCCCGCTGAACTCACCTCTGGCACTGGCGGAGCTCCCAGCGCCGGCCCGCGCCTCCTCCTGCCCAAACCTCTGCCCCATGCCCAGAGGCCGCGGCCCGGCGCCTGTGCCGGCTCCGGCTCCGTGTGCAGGGGCTGCGCTCCTGAGCCAGCGCTGCCCAGAGATGGGGCTCCCCGGGGGACGCCCCGGGGGACTCCCACCCGTCGCTTCTTCGCTCAGTGGCTCCCCAGGGGCTGCTTTTATGACAAGAGTGGGGTGGTCTTGGCGAGCGGCCGCTGTCGCGTTAACGCCTCGCTCCGGCCCGGGGCACCTCCGCAGCTGCCCGCCAGCCGCCGGCCCCGGCACGGCCCGTGTCACTCAGCAGAGCTGGCTGATCATAGTGTACACTGAT
>WUAM01000287.1:94812046-94836252 GCA_024336885.1 Actenoides hombroni
TTACAAATATCTGAAGGGTGGGTGTCAAGTAGAAGGGGCCAGTCTCTTTTCAGTGGTGCCCTGTGATAGGACAAGGGGCAATGGTCACAAACTGGAAAACAGGATGTTCCACCTCAACATGAGGAAAAACTTCTTTACTGTGAGGGTGATGGAGCCTGGAACAGGCTGCCCAGAGAGTTTGTAGAGCCTCCTTCTCTAGAGAATTTCAAGACCCATCTGGATCTGTTCCTGTGTGGCCTGTCCTAGGTGATCCTGCTCTGGCAGGGGGGTTGAACTCTGTGATCTCCAAAGGTCCCTTCCAACCCCTATCGTTACATGATTCTATGATTTCATGAGCTGCAGAGACACCTTCTACTTGTGGAACCTCTGAAGGTGTCTCCACTGCAACACATAATATAGTTAGTAACAAAGAATCCCCTCTGATGTTCATGCCAGGCCTTGAGCTCCAGCAGAGTGCTGGTACAGAGAGCACTGGCAAACCAAGAAACTCAACGTATAAATCTTCCCTTTTGAACTACCCTTGCTTCTGTAGAAGTTTCTGGTGTCATTAAATTAAGACCAAGAGTCATTTCGGGGTAGTCTAGGAGATTATTTCCTCATGCAGAGTTGTTAAGACAACAAGCCTGCATGGGTTTCATACCATGTGAAGAGCAGAACAGTGTTTTTGCTGGGTAGGTCCATAATCTGACCTCTTCTACTCCATGCACCACAGGCACAGGCAACCCTCTCTGTCCTACGTCTCTCATCAGCTGAGATCAACGGCAAAAAGACACACTGACCACACTCCCACCCTCAGCTTATCCTGGTCCCACATGACAGAGCACACGTGGGTTACAAGCAGTAACGGAAGACAAGGGACAGCTAAAAGTGCAGGAGGGAGCAATTACATCCTACACAATTTAAAGTTAGCTTCCTTGTTCAGCTTTCCTTACTATTTGAAGGAGGACATGGCACCATTTCTCATGTCACTTTCCAATGTGTATGACCTGTTCTCTGGTGGGCAGTGTGTGGGAAAAATAAAGAAACCTAGGTGATGTGCAGCCAGCAGAGGAACACTGAGCTACAATGCCACACAAGAGAATACACAATATTCAGAGCTGTGCCCAGTTCCCCTGGAGAACCATCTGACACAGGATGTGTTGTGCCAGGCAACAGAAGAAAGATAATCACCATCTTTACTGCTAGAATTGTAATCTAGAAAAATATCATTAATAAGAATAGGAGTCTCACCTGCCCACTGCTCACTACTGCTGTTCTTTGACTTCTCCATGCCTATTAAAGTTACATGCACAGATGCACACTCAGCCAACAAGGGGTAAAAAGCTCATTTTAAACAAAAAAAAGAAAAAGCAAAATCTATTATATGTCAGAACCTTGAAAGGCTACACATGAAAAACTGCATCCACAGCTTAACCTTATTTTTGCCACTGACTTCACAACTAACTTTTCCCTGCTCCCAGCCTATATGCTGATTATATGTGAGGTTCTCCAGTGCTATTTGGTTCTAATACAGGGCTTTCCACCCCTAAAATTGCTGCCGGTATTGCCAGATCTATTTTCAAGTGGGGAGACTGAAATTACAATTAAATTTCTGCCTCAGTTATGTTCTGTTTCTTTCTTGGATGTTCCCATCCTGATGCATGGTTCAGCTGCTGCAGGGTGGTCAGAAGAGATTTCTGCCCCCACAGCTGTCTTGACACCTTCGCAGTCTCTGAGCCAGCTCCTGGTACACATAATTTCATTTCACAGCTTAGCAGTCTAAATCAGTGACAATTATCTCAGCACCTGTGAACTATGGTTGTTGAGCAGTTGCAAGACAAGTAGCAGTAGGGAGAAATAGAAGGGGTAGGATGGGCTCCTGGGGACAGAAACCACTACAGACTCCTCTGCTTAGGATCCCTGTAGGCTGCTTCTAAGCATCTGTCAAGCAAGAGTCCTGAGGAGAATACATCAACGGGGAGCAGCAAACACTTCACTCAGGTGGAGATGGGCAGGCATCTCACAGCTAGGTACATCAATGCCCGTGGCAGCCTGGATCTGGGCATCAGTCCTTCCACCAAGGCTATGAGATTGAAAAACAGCCAATGAGAGCAAAAGCAACAAGATGCAGCCTCTTGTAAAAATCACTGGTTCAAAAGCAGGCTACTGTGGTCAGCCCTGCTTTCAGTTTGAATATTAGGAAGAGCAGTAAGTGGACAGTGACTGCGCTTTAATTATGAGAAAAGCCCAGTAAACTGTTTTCTCTTAAAATATATCCTCCTACACCATTAATAGCTTAACTTTATCAGAAAGCACATTAAATCCTCAACAAAAACACAGCAGAGCTTGGACTGTGTGAATACAGCTGCTAAGCAACCTTACAAACATCCTGTCTACTCCTGCATTGTAGCTATGAATAATAACTCCTCCATGTAACCTTTACCTCTCTGTCACTGCTCTCCTGCAGCTGTATACTGTTGTAACTGCAAATGGGCCCAACCCAAAATCCCAGATCTGAAATTTGTTCTCATATTTAAAGAAATCTGGAAAGGAATCCAAACAGGTGTCAGCCCTCCCTCGCTACAACTGGATTATGTGAAGCCTTGACTATAACCAACCCAGACTTTCAAGACTGTGTTTTTGTTTCAGATTCTGTGCTCCCAGCCTGTTTGTATTCATTTGCTTACTCTGATCTCTACTGACGGAGGCAACTTTTAAAAACCAACCCATAAACCAAACAATTTCACCAAAACTTAAAAAAATACTTTCAAAGTTACAAAAAATGGTAATTAAGCCATTTATTGCATTCACTGACTACTCTGGCCACTTTCTGGAAGAGCTGTTGAGCTAGTAATGACTCATAGGAGCAGGAGTTTTCATTACACAAATGAATGCTAGAAACTTAAAAACCGTATTTGGCGTAAAAAAAAGAACCACTGCCCTCTTGGCATTCCTCCCTGTTAACAAAAGAAATTACCATTTTTCAGCTTTTCCTCATCCTCTTTGAGGTTGTCCAGAGATTTACTTCCTAAGGGTCCTGATCTATATAAACTCCCCAGATTAGGTACTACATACATTTTGAAATGAAAAATTTAATGGAAAGACTAACAATTGCTGACCATGCTTCAGAGATATATAGAAAGCTGTTTCTTTTGATGAGTAAATAAAATTTGAGCACTGCAATACTATGAGGTAGTAAAGTCATATCACTAAGAAAGCAGAATTTAACCTGTCACATCAGAATACTGCCTTTCTAATCAATACTTGATTGCAATATTGGATTATATAACAAATAATTACTACAAATGTTAATCATATTAAATTACAAAGATTGAAGTAGTTAATATTGAAGGAACCAATATTTATATAAAGAAGTGTCTAGAATTGAACCTCCTGAAGCTGAGGGATACATTTACTCAGCAGAGTTTTCATCATATGAATTATTATTCCACCTTTTATAAATTATGACCTCAAGACAATGGTTTTCCATCTGCTCTACATATGCGGGACTCTGAAAATTTTCCAGGGGGACTGAGGATTCCAGTACAGTGCAGTTCAGCCTAGTGATAATAACTTTGATTTTCCTCAACACTTGTCACAGATCAATCAGAAAACATCATCAGAAACTAGCAGTCTGAGCACAGACTGAAAACTCCTTTTGCTAGACCTGTAAACATCAAAGTAGGTGTACCTCTTGCCTAGGCAGGAGGGCAACTGCCTTTGGAAAAGAAAAACAGTCTTGAAGCTGAAGAGCAGGAACTTTCTGGGAATGAGACACTCTACTTTCTGGCTGTGGACAGGCAATTTAACTTCTCTGTTATCATGTGTCTGTCCGAGGTCAGCAAGTGGCCTGTATGCCAAAGTCAGCAGCAAGCAATGCGGGAGGAGATTTACAGAGAAAAGGAAAAGCACTTGTACTTGGACAGGGTCATGATACTTTACCTTCAGCAGTAATTCCCTCCCTCAGCAAAGTCAAAGAGCTCACACGTAAAAGCACCAAAAGCAGATTCCCATGGGCTCATACACCCACAGCAAGGAGGAAGGGAAGCACTACACACACCAGAAGAAAATCACTGCATTTTCTCTCTTCTAACGTCCACACCTGCCCATGTTTCATTGGAGACTTTGCATTCATTATAGATCACTAGCACCAGTTAAATTAAATTTATTTTAAATGTTGAATATTAATTTCAGGAATGCCTCCGTCTGTTGAAGTGCTAAGAACCAGCTAACATGACACTGTCACTGTTTTGTGTACTAATTGTACTAATCTGGGCACATTTTCTACTATTTATATAGATATCACACCAATAATCCCATCCTTTTCCACCCTAAGAACCTAAGCATCTATATAATTACTATCACTTTGATCTTAGAGCAAATTTTTCTGGTTTTTAACTCTCACAGCAAAAGGCACATAAATAATCTATTTGTATTACATGTTCTATTAAAGGTTTTCAGTGTGATCTACAAAAATCAATTCACTGCTGCTGCAAGATAGGAAAATACCTACTTCATCTAGTCACTGACATCCAAAAAGTCAGTATTAGCCAGGTGTTAACTAGTCTATACACATCTGGGAGTGTTGTACTACTCTAATGGAACTGATTTTAATAGTTTATTTAAGCCTCTGTGATTCCTCCATGTAGACAAGGTGTGTGCCTTTCTATATCTGCCTGTATCTACATTGTCATCTAGTAATAAGGGAATGAAATGTATTTTCTTCGTGAATAACAGGGGTGGAAAAATTGCACAGAATTCACAAAGAGTCCTTTGTTAACTATTAAAGCTGAGGAATACAGAGGCCTTTAAATGTACGAAACCACAACTGTTTACATTGAATAGGACACACAACTTCTGGGGATGCAAATGGTCCATCCTGACAAGATTCACTAGGAGTATGGCAGCATTGGGCTGTGCAGGGCTGAGTCGCTCTTCTCTCATCTGGCTCAAACATATCTCCAATTATTTGCACACAAGCTTCATGGAGAAGCCCCCAGACATTGTCCATACATGCAGTGTTGAAGTCCACCTGGACAGATTGTGATGGTTTTTTCCAGCAGTCTGGCTAGCTATTTTCATTGGCATCTGTGCAGGCAGGTTTTGGCGTTATTTAGCACACACAGTTAGCAGCGCTGCTTTGCAATTTTGTATGGTATAAAACTTTTGTTATGACTTTCATTTTGCAGTAATCTCAGCATTCAATAAAAAAGAATGCTAATGAAAACATGTTTATGAGGGATTAACATGGCAACAAATATAAAACTGCTGCATAGTTTAAAAAAAAATGCTAAATACTTTTCTCATGACTCTCCTAAATAGTCTGAATTATTTATACTGACCTTCTGAGCAAATCTAGCTCTTAAATTTAAGCTGCGATACTAAACGTAATAGAAACATTATTAGTGGAGTGCTTAAAGTTGCATGCTTCATATAGCACATTGGCAGTACCCTTCATGTCTGCTGTTCTACTGCTAGGCTCTTGTAGCACATGAAATTTGGGGGTCTTTGTACTAGATATGTCAGGGGTTTTGGTCCCTTCTTCTTTCTCCAGACCCTTCATAGGTAATTCCCTGGCCAGAGAGTAGGCACAAAGACAACCAGCTGTTAGGGCAAGAGTCACTGGCCTGTCCCTTTTACACTAGGGACAAGGTTCATCCTGCAGGATATTAACTGAGCCACTTTGTTGGGTAGGTTCTGTAGCTTGAAGTACCCTGGAGGGGGTGGGGTTTTAGGACTTGTTTTTAGGGCTCTTTTAAATCTGAGATCTATTACCCAGCAATCTACAGTTGTGGAGGACAAAAGTTCTGAAGATTCATGGGAACATTCCAGTTGTGTGCAGTCTAAATGTAAACTCTCCTTCTCATCCTTCGCCAGCTATCATCCCATTAACACTAAGTACCCGTGTCAATATCATTTGTATTGAGCCCTGTAAACATCTGTCTTTGCGGTTATCAGGCTATGGTACGGTCCCAGTTTGAACAGACTGATACTGCTCCTATCTAAGTCAAGCCATTTCTGGTTTTATGATCAGAGGTTAGATGACATGGTGAGGTGGTACCGAGAACAACTGGAGGCACAGACACTTTTTTTAATTTGAAAAGAGACTGACTGGTGTGGGATGTTTATCTTAGGAAAGGATAAACCAGACATGATAAACAGATCTGACCCAGTCAAGCATCTGCAGTGCTTCCTTCAGTGAAGTTCAGCAATCCCAGCTGGTGTGTCAGGGAATTGTTTCTAGCCGTTCTGGTTGGATGGCCAGATAGTTTATTTATAACAATACTTGTAAATACTGCTAAACACAATGCAACTAGTGGTGCTTCCAATATTTTTATTCCCTCCCAGGAGTGTCAAATATAGGAAAGGAAATTCAAGTAAATGACAGGAAATGCAAAGCAGCTCTTCTCAGGGCCAGCATACTGTAGACATATGTGCTCAAAAACATGCTTAACACACTGCCAGAGAATAAAAGGTACAGCCAGGCCAAACAGCCTGGGGGATGGTTGTTATCTCTGCCTATTCTGCAAGAACATTCAGAGTCAAGACCCTTCTGACAGTAAAATTTCGTCTATCCTCCTTCTAGCCCTGCACCACAGAGCAGCAGTCAGGTCATTAGTTCTGGCATCTTTTAATGGAAAATCAAAACATTGCAATTTTCCTGTTTACATTGCAAAGTTAATCATAAAATTCATGCAGACTGAATGCTAACGGAATGGCTTGCTATGATCATTTTATATGTACCATGTATTTTAATTGAATGATCACCTGCCTATACCTTTTCTGCTACTTCCAGTGCCTTGATTTATATCCTTAGAAACTGTTCGCCTGCCCTATATCAGAACAACACTGAAAAACAATGTTTTGTGAATGTTTTAAGATTGCTTGCAGTAGTTTTGCTTTCATTAGGTTTGCTAATGTAAACAACTGAAGTAAACCAATTACTTCAAAAGGCTTTATTGCCTGGTTGCACAGATTTTGAGAGCAGGAAAGACAAAGTGTGGAAGTAAGAGTTCAGAGACCCCCAAACCAGGGAACAACATTAAAATGCCCAATGTGGTTTATGCCACAGGATCTTCATCCAGTTGTGCATTGCAGAGAGTGAGGTGCCCCTCCAGACATCCCCCTTGCTTCTACCGCTTTTCGACAAAACAGTCCTGTGACGTCACTTTCACCCAGGACAGATATTCACATGGTCAGGCTATGGAATAGCTTCTGGAGGTCTATTTGCAGCAGCTACGACAGCATGACTTAGGGATTTTGGCAGGGGAACACACTGGTTTAGGGCTTATGATGCTCAGGAGGGCTGGCGTTAGTCTTGCTGACAAAACCATAATGGAGTGCAAACCTCGCAGAGAAGGTGCCAATGGAAAGCATGTGCTATCAGTGAAACTGTGCAGGATACAGGCCTTCATCCAAGACCATCATCCCAAAATTCAAACACCACTTTTACAGGCAGTAAGCTGGTGGGCAGTATTTCATTCTGTGGCATTCTGCAGAAAAGATCAACTAATAATCCAGAGGGTCATTCTTTAAGACTTTGACTTGAATATGTTTATGATAGTGACTGAAACTGTGTTTTCCAGCTGGCCTGAAATATAACGTCAGACTAAACTCTGATCTGCTCTGCCAGGTGTGTCAGGGTAACATATGGCTCTGCACTGTGCAGGCTAACTCAAGCGAAAACAGGAGGCAGACTAGAACATTAAAAAGCGAAGGTCTTATAGCAAATACTTGAAGCTATTTATTGGGTCTGAGGCCGTGTGTAATTCTGTCCCGGAGTTAACTATTAAAAAGGCAACAGTTTTAAACACTGCCTTGAAATACAAGATTATAAAATGCAAAGCAGGTGAACTTGCCATCTGAAGTGGGGTGAGCTGAATACACAGGCACGTCCTACATTTAAAATGACAGCCCAATCCGTGAGAGGAATTGCCAGGAAAACAAAGAGGACAAATGCTCTTTTGATCACTACCTTGATTTTTGTAGTTACATGTGCTGGTTGTTTGCCTACTATCAGGTGAGTGCTTGGTGTACAATGTGACGGTTAAAAGGCCAGTGCTATTTTTAGTCGTGTACACATTGCAAGGTAACAGAAATGTAGGACAATTCACACAGACAAGGCACGGGCAGTTCTTGCCTGAAAGCATGCAGCACTCTAACTGCTGCTTAAAGAGGACCACTGCCCCAGTCAAGAGCTGCTTTGTAGTATCTCCGTACCAAAATCAAGTCCAAATATATAAGCCCTCAAACATGACCAGCCAAGTGTAATAGATGTTTTTGTCTGGGGCTCTGTTTAAGCTGCCAAAGAGGTGAGACAGGGCCACCGCGTGACCCTCACAAACAGCCTCCCAAGCTTTCTGACCTGAAACATTTAGTTCTGACCAATCTGTTTTAAATCCCATGTTGGCACTGCCTCTGGGTTCAGGCAGAAAGCAGAGGCACTCCCAGAGGGCACAGAGCTGGGCAGATCACCATCCACCTCAGCCTCCTCACCTATGGCCTAGCAGCCCAGGTGAGGATACAAGGACACAGGCTAGCCAAGGGCAACTTAGCAGTGCCCCAGGCCAGCTCTGAGGTGTTTTGAACAACAGGCTAACAAAAGGCATTTAATTTGTTGACAATCGACAATAGTGTTTCTTTGCAAATTTTTCCTTTCCATAAAGACATTACTGGACACTGGTGTCATCTCCTGAGAACTGTGTCCTTCTGATCAGTTCCTCAGGTATTTAGACATGGAAGTTGTTCCAAGCTGCAGCAGAGCTGTCATTCTACAGGGAGTGGTATGTAGAAGAGACAGCAGCAATTTTTTGAGCTGCCTTGGGCAATGAAGCAGCTTTTGCTGCTGGGAGGAGAGAAGAAACACAGATGTGACTACAGGCTGGTCCTCAGAGGTGCCAGATGAGTTGGATGTCAGGGCAGAAGATGGCCTAGTTCAGAAAGAGGCTAGGCATGACAGAACAAGGCAAGGGAGCTGAGCCCTGCAATGACAAGACCACATCAGATAACTATCCATGCACACTTCGCACACCTCAAAAAGTGAAGTGTTGTTTGGGGTAGAGCTAAGAACAATGAAATGGTCCTGGCAAAAGAAAAACATTATTAGGTTGGAGTGTTAGGAAACACGTGAAACGATGAGCCAGTTGCACACAATTTAAAGTGAGAACACAAGAACAAAAAAAAATTCTGTGCCTAACCTGCCATTTTACGATTCTACAAGTTCTGATTTAACTGCAGAAAAACATGTTTGAGTTAAGTGGAATGGAGTTCCCACAGAGTTATTAACAGAAAGGCTCAGGGTGAGAGAGGTGGTGGCTTAGCTACCTCTCAGTAACTGTCTGCAGATTATTCAATATCTGTAATGTGCTTTAAAGATGAAAACTACTGAGTGCTTAGTAAATTAGAACAAAAAAGAATCCCCAACAGTGGCATCTATTAAATTACAAAATAACCTCTCCAGGGAAGCCTCAAAAGTGTTGTCACTAAATAAATTTAAAACTGAGCAGCTTGAAATGTATTTACTATAGGAAAGAGACCTGCATTTGCCCCAAGGAAAAGAGATGAAATGTCCTAAGGCTTCAATAGTCTTTCATCTCCAGTTTTTTATTGCTCTTGCCTGATGCACAGGGGAAAGAGATGATTATTTAAACTGGTTTTTTTCTCTAGAACTGTCTAGTGAAATGTGCTGACAGGTACTATCCATCGACTGTATATTTCAGGTAATTCACAAGGCAGGCAAGTAAGGGGGCTCATATTCCTTGACAAAAAGCATGCACATGCTGGAGGAGGATGCAGTTTCTCTTTGATACCATGACAAGCTGCCAGCCTTTGCCATTTTCAAGGCGGACTGGAAAAAAATTTTATCTAGATGCATTTCCAGACAGATGCACATAGCAAGCAGCAAGCAACAGCTTGGTCAATCCTAAGCTGCCACAGAATGCTCAGAACAAAAGGAAGAGGTGGCCTTTTCTTTCTCCGTATTGTCCTACTGCATCTGCTCTGTGCAAAAAAAAAGAGCAGCACTCTCCTCTCACTATCACTGAGAAGAGCCAGGACTGAGATTGTTTATATTGCACATGGCAGAGGGAGGGGCAGAGGCAGAAGGATAGTGGACAGGAATCCAAAGAGCAAAGTCAGCTGCTGGAAGAAGGGGCTGAGACGACGCCAACTTTTACATGGCCAGGTTGGATGAGGCCTTGAGCAACCTAGTCTAGTTGAGAGGCATCCCTGCCCATGGAGGGGAGGTTGGATTAGATGATTTCCAAGGTCCCTTCCAGCCTAAGCCATTCTATGATTCTATGAAAAGGCTCAATTGTTTTGACTCTGATTTCCTATTAGAGCTACAGCCCTACCTGTAGGCTACAGCCTACCCATGCTGTGAGCACCTCACTGAACAGCCGCACCTGCTCTAAAAAGCTATAGAGCCGACTAGAGGCTTTAGTGATTGAGCCACCAGGTAAGGACTGCCTTGAGTCCCCTACGAAGCCCTGGGAGGTACAGTCAAGTCTTGAGCATGATTCACAAGTCATAGGACAGCTGCAAGTAGGGTGAGTACAAATTACGCTGGAGGAAGTTCTCTTGGTTCTGTGATATGAGGCTGAAGTGTGGGTAGGCCTTTAAGGAGCTGCAGCTCCTGTCTCACTAACAGAACTGTTTCGCATCTCAGCAAGAAAGAGAGGTGATAGAGTAGCAGACATGTCTGAGAGAGGGAGGCATGGTCCAGCACAGAGGATGCCATCACAGAATCACTGAATCATTCTGGCTGGAAGAGACCTTCAAGATCAACCACTAGCCCAGCACTGCCAGGTCACCACTAAACCATGTCCCTAAGCACCACATCTACGTGTCTTTTAAATACCTCCAGGTATTAAACACCTCCATCCTCACCAGGGATGGTGACTCCACCACTTCCATGGGCAGCCTGTTGCTACGCTTTACAACCCTTTTGGTGAAGAAATATCCTAAGATAGAAATATCCTAAGATCCAACCTAAACCTCCCCTGGCACAACTTCAGGTTGTTTCCTTTTGCTTTTTACTTGGGAGAACAGACCAACCCCCATCTCACTGCAACATCCTTTCAGGTAGTTGTAGAGAGCAATAAGGTCTCAGCCTCAGCCTCCTTTTCTCCAGGATAAACAACACCAGCTCCCTCAGCTGCTCTTCATAAGACTTACTCTGTAGATCTTTCACCAGCTTCCTTGCCCTTCTCTGGACCCACTCCAGCACCTCAATGTCCTTCTTGTAGTGAGGGGCCTGAAAGTGAACACAGTACTTGAGGTGGGGCCTCACCAGTGCCGAGTAGAGGGGCATGATCACTTCCCTAGTCCTGCTGGCCACACTATTTCTGATACAAGCCAGGATGCTGTTGGCCTTCCTGGCCACCTGGGCAAACTGCTGGCTCATAGTCGTCTAGCTGTCAACCAGAGCAAAGAGATCTCGTTGATCATGAACAGGAGGGAAGACAACAAAATGCAAATTAACCACTTTTTCTTAACTTGTAGGAAGCTTCAAACAGTTTCTTGAACTACATTTTCTGTCATTACTAAATCATCTGTAGGTTTTTCCAATAAATAGGAAGTACAGCAAAACCTAGAAATAATTGAATGTTATTACTGAGATGTGTTGAGTATACTAAAATTCTTTTTAAGAGTACATGCATGAATCCTCAGCATAATTACTTAACTATGGAGTTGCCATCTCTGCTTAGCAGTAGAAGACTTATATTTTCTTTTGCATTCAGCAAAGTGATAGATGTTGTAAAGAAATGCTTCAGACATGAAGATGTTTGCAGGCCACATAAACCTTCGGAGTGGGAGAAGGGGAGAGAGAGAGAGAAATGAAAATTGGAACTTGTCAAATGATGTCTTCATTTCCAGCTACATTCTGTGGTCCTGATTGACATCATGGGGGAATTGGGTACGAGCTGATAAACTCCATTTCCAGAGGAAATCAGACAAGTACCACAGGGGCAGGCAGGAAGAAAAGGCACTGGTTCATTTAATGCAAGATACTGTGATACAACCTACCAGTATGGTCCTTAATGAAACTTTCCTATGCAGCATCAGCAATAGCTAATGAGGATGGCTGGCAACTGTTTCACCTTGGTTTTTTTGTCTTTATGGGCTCTTAAAACTAACTTGTCCAATCCTGCAATCTACAAAAAACATGGTATGTTGTTGGTAAATCTTTATCTCCTCTCATCACTGCCTGTCCTACTTTCTCTAGGCTGAAGTCCAAGGACTACAGAACAAAGTCGAAAGCCAGGTATCATAATTCAGGGAAGAAATTTAAGATGCAGCTCAAAACCTAAGATGCTTGCAAGAGTAATTTTGATGTGAAAGACGGAACTTGCATCACAAGATCTTTGCAAGTTAGACATCAGGAATCAGTCCAGAACTCTACTTCTCAGACTATTCAGGTGCTCAAAGTACATATTTCTCAGTAGTACAATTTTCATGCTGTATCTTGATGGGAAATTGCTTGATAACCAACAGCTGCACTATCAGAATTAGAACCAAAGTCTCAGTTATGAAGATCTCTCTCTATTGAAACAAATTTGTCATTAAAATTCATCAAATGATAAATTTCACTATCAGCAAATTTGGAAGATTTTTCAAGAGTTATAGTTAAACTGAACTAGAAAGTGAGGTCATATTCCAATAAATGCACCAGATTGTTGTAAATTACATATACAAATGTTTTAATTAGAGACTTGTTTTACAATAAGGTATGCTAATATTCATACTTGCTCAGGGAAAATAAAGTAACCGTACATGTGCCAACCTCCATTAGGAAGGCATTTCATTCAAATCATATTCTAAAAATAACAATAAATCTTGTTTTATTGGAAGTTTCTTGTAGCATATCCATGTTATGATGCAAAATAAAACACAGTGCATTATATTTTGAATACAGCCTCATGGAATATCTGAACAAAATATTTACTGTATGTAATGGATGAATCAATAACGAACAACTTCTGAGCTTTTCTGTTAATAACCAGCGACCCATCCACCTGCCCTTCCTCCAAAAACATATGGTGTAAATAACTTTTCACAAAGCTCACTGAATTACAGATAACAAACATCCTGAGTAAAATGTGTATCTTTGACTGAAACAGTTAAATCATAGGGATGCCTTTTCAGACTTTTATCACATTGTTTCACCTCCTACAGAAGTAGTAATCAATTCATCCTCTTGTAAATAAGTACCTAAGGAAAACATGCAGCATTGACTTTAGGGAATTTCTGACCTATTTCACCTCCACAGCTTTTCACTAAGTATTCTCAATGTGTGATGATCATCTTTTTAGGAAGACCTCTGGATGCTCTTTGTTCAAAGTGCTACAGTCTAAGCCTTGGTATGGACAAAAATACGTGCAACTTACCTGCAAAGTCAAGAATGTTTTGTTACTGTCACTGAAACTTTAACTCTCAATCATTGCATTATTAATCCTGATCTAATTATTATAGAAAGAGAAAAAAAATAATGCTATAAATCTCAATAATGATACCAGTGAAACTGTTAGACATACATCTTTCAGTTCCTAACCCTTTTCCATTGTTATACTCACCTTTCCACTGTCCACCTGGATGCTAAGGTGGCTGGCCTCACACCACATACAAGGTTTTACATACACTAGGTACTTTCTCTTTGCTACCCCTAAACCCAGTTTTACCCCGTTCCCAAGTCTGCCTTTATTTAACTATTAGTCATTGACCAGTGATGCACCGTTTATAGCTCTGAGGTCTCAAGTATCATCCCATGCCCTCTTGTTGGCATCTTGTATCTCTACACCTCTGCAGTGCATCCAGTAGCTTTCCTTTTGAAGCCTCTGCTCTGATACTGTGTTTATAGTCTTTTATGTTGCATAATTTTGCTAGAGTCCTACATTTTTCATTCTACATAAACTACTACTTTTTACTTTCAGCTAAATAAAGCTTATATCACATGACTGTACAAAGTTAAGCAAAAGTAGAACAAATACTGTTAATAGTCACCTGGTCAATAGGAAATTGCTGTTGCAGCCAAACTAGCTAAAGCAAAGCTCTGGGCAGGCCAAGACAAGCCCAGACAAAGCCTTAAGACCTGAAGCCTTACAGAGCTCCTGAAAAACCTGTGGCCTGTTAGAAAAATCAGCAATGTGTGTTACCATGAACACAGTAAATCCTGAGATACAGGGCTACGCAAAGTTTGGAGGCATGACAACCTACACAAATGGAGTCCATCCTTGAAAAGCTCCTATCACATAGCCACAATGCCTCAGAAACAGCCAGAGATGGGAACTTGGGTCATCCAGGCTCCTCTTTTCAGACGCTTCATTTTCACTTGGAAGTAATTAACTTCTTGTCACTATTAATAACAGCTGTATCTATTCTGACCCAGCTGTGTTGGTTGGTGACTCTACTATTTCCATCCTACCTTGAAGAAAGTCAGCCTGCTTTAAAGGGCAAAAAGCTTGTAAGGTTTCTTTTAGTGATGACTGTCTTTTCCACATACATTAGCCAAGGCAAGAGCACACAGGGAAATGTTTCTTTCTCTGCCTGGAGAAGCAGAACCTGGCTTAATACTGAGTCATAAACAGGGCCCTAGACCTAGAAGACAGTTTATTGGGGTTCTCTTCCTGGTTCTTCAGCAGTTCCTTGCATGACCTTGAGGAAGTCACTGGTTATCTATGACTTGGTTCTGATCTTCCTCCTGCCAAACTGATGCAGTATTGTCACTTAAGATGTTATGACAATGCAGTTCAACACCTATAGATAAAATGTACCTTTTAAACACAAGCTACTATTTTATTATCCACAGAAGTCACCTCCAAGTTGGTTTTGTCATTTCTGATACAGACCCTTTTAACTTGCACTGTAAAGCTGCATCAGCCCTGAATGCTAGATCCCAATGGACAGTCACCTGAAGCAAGTGCTGTGCGTATGGCTGGGTGAGTTGCAAGAAAGAAACTGCCCTACCTTCCTTACTCCCATTTTCAACGGCAAGCCAGTCATGTTCTGGAAGGGAGCATTCAGATGCTGTGCTTTTCATCAGCAGCCTTCTATGAAAAGCCAAGGACAAAAAAAAAGGAAGGAGTGGAAAATCATAATACTTCATGCTGTAGCTCCTTTATTGTTCTTCTCTTAGTCCTGACCTTGCCAGCTTCAAACCAGCTCCTGCTGTGCAGCTCCCTACCACACTCTTACAGCAACTCCTGTGCCTCAGACACATCCTGCTTGTGCTCAGTTCACTTATTCTTCATTTTAGACCAGACTGAAAAGAATCTTGAAGCCAATTAAAATTGAGCTATGTTTAACTGAAAGTTCAAGGTCACAATCATATCCAATTTTATGGACTTCAGGGAGGATTTCCTCAAATACTTGGTTCTACCTATCCCAGCTCCCAATTCTATACCAATTCTATACAGAGATGCCTATATTCACAATTACTCCTCACTGCTCCCTACAGTACAAGTTTTTCTAAGCAGAAGCCTCTCAAAAAATGCTTAGGTTTTCTACCCACTGATACCTGAAAAGCAATTCCTCATCAGGCCTGCAGGTCAAAGTGGAGTCTTGGAGTTACCACAGGAAAAAAAAACACAGACCAAAAAAAAACCTCACAAAATTTTCTTTAGCAGCGCTAGATTCCCTGATAGGCTCAAAGCAAAGTTATGAACATTGCTACAAACACTGGAATACTGCCCTGTTCTGTTTTCTACAATGTACCCTGGTGCTTTATGAGGCTTCTGATGTATGCACTTCATGTCTGTAGGCAGTGTTAAATGTTCATGGACTTCTATAAATTATAAAAATCACAGCAGCTCTACATTAATTACTCTATTTTATATTTCACATTTACACTGATCTTTGTAAATAGGCAACATGCAAAGCATTCTTTACTATACCATTTAGGAGAAATTATGATGAAAGGTGATTGTTTCCATTAGTGATCATTCTAGAAGTAAAAATTACTGAGACGCATAGCTGTCATATGAGTGGTTTGAATTCTAGCTGTAGGCTGAGTCTAAATCAGAGCTTTCTTAGTGATATTATTATCTGAATCTTCTAAATACCTGATGCTATTAATCCTCTCTCTCTTCAGAATGACTCCTGAACATACCTTCTCTTTTTAGGGGATTTGTCATCTTCAATTGCTCATTAACCAGCTTAACCTATGTGCTCCCAAATGGGTCTGTTACCTCAGCACAGAGGCACTGCCTGCAGAAAAAGCCTAAACTTGCACCTTTCATTCATTTTCCTCAAAAACAAATCACTCCTGAGGGCTGCTCTCAAACGGAAACATTGCCATGTGAGTCAGGCACTCCCATGTGGTTTTCTTTACTAGACTATATAGCATTTTTCTCCAGAGTACTTCCACTCCTTTGTTTATGACAACTAATGAAACCAAGCCTGCATAGAGACAGGGTATTTAGTGTAACAGCAGCTTTTCAGTGGTGCCCAGTGCCAGGACAAGGGGCAACAAGCATCTCTCTTATGAAGAAAGGCAGAGAAACCTGGGTCTGTTTAGCCTAGAGAAGACTGAGAGGCGATCTTATCAGTGTTTAGAAATATCTAAAGGGCAGGTGTCAAGAGGATGGCTCCAGAGTCTTTTCAGTGCCAAATGACAGGAAAGGGGCAATGGGCACAAACTGGAACACGGGAAGTTCTGACTGAAAATAAGGAAAAACTTCTTTACTGCATGGGTGATGGAGCCCTGGAACAGGCTGCCCAGAGAGGTTGTGGAGCCTCCTTCTGTAGAGACTTTCAAAACCCACCTGGACATGTGCCTGGGCAACCTGCTCTAGGTGAACTTGCTTTGGCAGGGTGGGTGGACTAGGTGATCTCCAGAGGCCCCTTCCAAACCCTACCATTCTGTGATTCTGTGATAAAGGCTACTCAGCCCACACTGGCCTGTTCAGCATCGCACATTTCTAGCACTTTCTCCAATTCACTTTTCAGTATCCAAAGATCTTCTATAATTAGGCCAAATACAATCAAATTCATAGAGCACCATTGTTTTCCCATGTTTCAAAGCAATCATTCAGAACTGTTACATACTCTGAATTGATCGAGCATGGGGTTACTTTATCTCCAGGGGAGATGATGATGAGCATTTCCCACACAGTTCCTGAGCTGTCTTTACTAATTTATCTTAATAACATCTTTGTGTTTTGACTCAGAAGGAAAGACATCAAAGCAGAGAACAAGGCAGGCATACTCTCAAGATTAAAATTGGCCAGAGGCAATCAGCACAGCAAGTAAACAGCTCTTCAGCAGTCTGAATAAAAGCCTGGTCTAACGTGAGCGGTTTTGTGCTCCTGCAAGCTCTCTCCCAGTTAGCCCAGTTAACTTCGGAGGTCACATCTGCTGCTCATGCTATTTCTTGTCATCATCCCATCCCTATTACCCTTTTTCACCCTTGAACTTTGTTAACTGGTAACATCACAACAAACTTTGTGGTTCTCCTTTTCTCTTTCATAAGGCAACTGCATTCCTTACAGGAAAAGGGGCTGATCTTCCGAGTGAAGCTCCTGGCTTCACTCTAACCCCGAGCCATGCTGAGGAGTACTCACATGTCAGCCTGAGGTGTAGAGCTCAGTCCCCTCAGCATAAGATTTGGGGCTTAAAGGGTCAGTGTATCTCAGTGTTTCCACACTATCCCACTTAATTGTGGCAGGAATAGAGGACTGAACACACAGGAGGTGGGGGAGCCTATGTTTTATTTGATACTCAGTATATCTCACTTGCTACCTTGCCATTTCTGATGGTCCTCTCTCTTCAGACCTTCTCATCTCTGAAAAATGAAATTGCTTTGCAGTAAGCTGTCTCCATGTCACACCTTGAACAAAACAACGTAATCAGAAGGGAAAAAGAGGGGGAGATTGTCTTTCTGCATGGGAGCCTAAAATATTACTCCAGCTTATTTTCTTGGCTCTCTTTTATATTGAGAAGACAGACTAGATGCAAAGGAGCACGTCAAAGTGTTCATTTTGGCTTCCACTGAAGCATGATTTTTAAAGTGGACTTTGCTCCCCATGAGCTCAGGAGCCACTGCCATCTAGTTTAAAAGTGATGTTTCTGTTTTTAATCAAAGAGCATTACGCCTATCCTGTGCTCTCATCCTGCTCAAAACCAAAGTGGGACAGAAGTAGTTCCCATTTTCTTGAGAATCAATGCATACAAATACAACGTGATGTGCCTGGGAACAACAGAGACACCCTTGCTACGAAAGAGGGAGTCAGATCCTTCTAAGCAGCAGCCTGAAAAGGACATAGGAAGGTGACAGTGGCACAGCACCCAGATGCCAGTAGCACCATGCTATGACAACAGGAGTGTCGCGGCTACCTCTGCAGTAGCACACTGAGCACAGAAGCAGAACACCCTCCAGATTTGGCAGTGAGGAGACCACTGCAGACAAACTTGAGCCCAGACCTTGGCTTTGAAACATGGGAGATGTGGGAAAGGTATTTGCATTTTGTAAGTGCTGTCCGTTTTGCAAGTCCTCTCATCTTTCTTTTCCTCCCCATGCTTTGCATACACTATGGCCATCTTTGCTAACCCGCGATGGAGTCCAATACTCAGGAACAGAAGACTCCAGGCAGATTTTTAAAACAGGTCATTGGGCAGGTAAAGGTGTACTTGTGATGTTTGTCTGAAAAGCAGAAACCAATTCAGCCGGTCCTTTTGTACCTGCTTCTCAGAAAAGAAAAAGGAGGAAAGCCAGCACTAGCCCAAAAGAGGTGAGCAAACCTGTCTCTGCAAGACTCCCTGACGTGTGTGGCACTCCAGAGTTCGGCTGTGACACAAACCTAGAAGAGGGACAAGCTAAGTTTAACCCAGGAAGTTTACAGGAGAAACTAATCTTCCTCCTGCATCACAACCTGACTTGAGGGGTCCTTCATGAAAAGCCTGTCACAGCACTGGAAGCCAGCTCCCAGAGCACAAGTGATGAAGGAGGAAGGAATGCAGCCCCATTGCATGTACAAGGCCTGGCTTCAGCTCCATTCCATCACAATCTGGAGTGAGCCCAGCATTGACTTGAATGTTTTGGTTAGAAAAAAAAAACAAACTAAAATTCTAAAGTCTCATTATTTTCATTTCCCCTATATTTAATACTGCTTTGGACGAGCTAACTTCTTTCCCTACAGATTTTACTCCTCGCTCACTTCCACCTTCCTTAGATTCATTGGTGAAAATAGGCCAGAAAAGTAAAAATACTAATTTAAAAATGTTGCCTTTTTGAAACCACTTCTGACAGCTAAGGAATAGGAAGTGACCAACATCCAGCCGTTGCTTTGCAACCAGCTAAACACCTAGCCATTGCTTTTGTTTGTTTGCTTGTTTTTTTAACCAGTAAAAGGCCTGTCAGATTTATCATGATATTCAGGATTCAGTCCTGCAGGTCAAATCAAACAGCCACTGGGCTCTTTGGAGCCTCTACAGAACTAGATGATCAACCCTAATTACAATTTTTCCATGACAAAGTAGCTTTAGTCCACACGCAAGGCGTGTGAGCCCTGTTTAATCAGGGAGGAAATTGGGCAGAGATGAAGTCAGGGTGATTAGCTCTTCTCTCTCCCCTTGCTGTCCCCTCCATGGAAGAGTATTTACAGAACACAGAAAGCATCAGCAAGTTTCTCAAGTCCAGAGAGTAACACCAGACAGCTAAGTCACGCCACTGGCACAAACCGAGAAATTGCTCCTTGCTCATAGCCTTGGATTTCACTCCTTCACATGGAAGGGTGGGCTGCACCTCCCTTCCTGCAAGGCTGGACACACTCAGGCTGGGGGCAGGCAAGCTCCCAGGGTCACAGGAGCTAAGTGCTTCAAAACCAGCATGCTTGGGGTGGGAGTGAGGGATGACACACACAATACTAAGCATCTTCACATCCACAGATCTTCTAATCTGCTTTGATTTCCGGCATGTCCTGGGCTTCCCATATGGACAGCACAGCCTTGTCTCCCCCATGGCACTGTGCTGCTTTGAAAACCCTGGAAGGACCATCTCAGCCATCTCTGTTGAGAAGGGGTGGCCAGTCTTTTGAATCCTGTGCTGCCACCACAGAAAACAGTTGCCTGTAGCACCGCAGAACAGCTCAGCATCAACCTGCGCTTGGTCGCTCCCACACAGAACCACCAGTGGTCCTTCTGGACCCAGCAATAGTGACCTGCACAAACCTGCTCCTCTGATTCTCTCTCTGGCTGCTTTACTGTGAGGAGAACCACGACTTCATGGATGAACTCATACAAGTGACTTCCAGCCAGTACATTATCATCTTTGAGCAATATCACCACATTTGGGGAAAAAAAACAACAAACAAACTTCATCATAAGGCAGCTCTTCTCTGTACATCTTTTATCAGACGTTTGCTGGAAGAACAACACCGCAGTTCACCTGTCACCCATCAAGTTCCTGGAAATCTTAGAGGACTCCTCCCTCATATAAAATGCTAGATGTGCCAACCAGGAAAAGGGCACTGCTCGACTTGCTACTCACTAACCAAGAAAACATGCTCTGTAACATCTCAGTTAGCGACAGCCTTGACTGCAGTGAGCACAGTATTGGGGAGTTTGGGATACTGCTGAGCACGTGGAAGGTTAGTTCCAAGACAAAGGTTTTAGACTTGAGAAGAGCAAACTTCAGCTCACTCAGGGCTCAGCTTGAAGGGATCCCATGGGAAGCTTCCATGGAGGATAAAAGAGCTGGTGAGTGCTGGGAGTTCTTCAAGAACATTCTCCTAGATACACAAAACCAGTTCATCCCTGCTAAAGGCAAGGGAAGGAGGCACAGCAAGAGACCCCTTTGGCTTAACTGTGAGCTTCTGGATCTGCTCAGAACCAAAATGGAAACATACCAGAGATGGAAAGGTGGAACATTACCTGTTGAAAACTACAAGGGCATTGCCAGGGTGTGCAGAGATGCAATCAGGAAAGCAGATGTTCAGCTTGAACTGAAATTGGCCAGACATGTCAGAAACTTCAAGAAAGGGTTCTTCAGTTACATTAACGACAAGCAGAAACAGAAGGAGAATATTGGCCCACCATTAAACCGGAGAGGTGAACTAGTCACCAACAGCTCTGAAAAGGCAGATGTCCTCAACGTCCTCTTCTCTGTCTTTACCAGCACTGTTGAAACCCAGGACATGGGAACAAAAATCCAGATTGATGCAGACACAGACTCACCATCAGTGAAGAAAGAGTTGGTGTGTTGACTATTACAGGAGCTTGACCCATACAGATTGATGGGCCCAGATGTTATCCACCCAAGGGTGTTAAAAGAGCTGGCCAATGTTGTTGCAAGGCCACTCTCTAGAACTTTGGAGAAGTCGTGGAGATTGGGAGACGTGCCTGAAGACTGGAAGAAAGCTAATGTCAGCCCCATCTACAAGAAGGGTTCCAAGGAGGACCCAGATAATTATAGACCCATTAGTCTCACTTCAATCCCTGGGAAAGTTATGAAGCAAATCCTTCAGGGGACTAGCACAAGTAAACTTAAGCAAGTGATTGGGAAAAGCCAACACGGCTTCACTAGGGGGAGATCATGCTTGACAAACCTGATTGCCTTCTATGACAAAGTAACCTGTTCAGTTGATGCAGGGCAAACAGTGGACATTGTCTACCTGGACTTCTCCAAGGCTTTTGACATGATCCCCCACAGCCTCCTCCTAGAGGAACAGACACAATGTAGATAAGTGGTCTGTACAGTGGGTGGGGAACTGGTTGACAGGCCATACCCAGAGGGTGGTAGTCAATAGTTCTTTCTCAGACTGGCAACCAGTCACAAGTGGGGTCCTCCAGGGATCAATTTTGGTCCCAGTGCTGTTTAATATCTTCAGAAGTGATTTGGATGTTGGGATCAAGAGGACCCTGATGAAGTTTGCAGATGACACCAAAACGAGTAGGAAAGTTGACACTCCAGAAGGCAGAGCCACACTGCAGGAAGACTTGGACAGGCTGGAGGAGTAGGCTAGCAGGAACCTGATGAAGTTCAACAAAGACAAGTATAGGGTCTTGCACCTGGGAATACATAACCCAGGAATGCAGCTCAGACTGGGATCCACCTGGCTGGAGAGCAGCCCTGTGGAAAGGGACCTGGGGGTCTTGGTGGACAAGCAGCTCAACATGAGTGACCAGTGTGCCACAGCAGCAAAGAAAGCCAGTAGGATACTGGTTGCATTAACAAGGGTATCACCAGCAGACATAAAGAAGTCATCATCCCACCCTGCTCAGTGCTGATCAGACCACGCCTTTAGTACTGTGTTTTGGTTTGGTTCATGCTATAAAAAAAAAGATGCAGACAGGCTGGAGAGGGCCCAGAGAAGGGCCACTAGGATGATCAGAGGACTAGAAGATCTGCCATATGAAGAAAGGCTTAGAAAACTGGCTTTGTTAAGCCTTGAGCAGAGAAGGCTTAGGGGAGACCTTATTACTATATACCATTACATAAAAGGTGGCTACCAAAAAGATGGAGACTCCCTTTTTAGAAGGAGTCACATGGAAAAGACAAGGCGTAATGGGTACAAGTTACTCCTGGGGAGATTCCAATTGGACTCCAGAAGAACAGTTTCCACCATTAGACATTGGAATAATCTCCCAAGGGAAGTGAATTCCCCTGCACTGGATAATTTTAAGACTCAGCTTGACAGGATGCTGGGCCATCTCATTTAAACTAAAAGGTTGGACTAGGTGATCCTTGAGGTCCCTTCCAACCTGGTATTCTATGATTATATCATTCCAAGTGATTCCAAAGTTTTGCTGTGTAAGTCTTGTACCATAAGGTTCCTTTCCTAGATGCTGGACCAGTTTTATGGTAATCTCAATAACTTAACGTCACTAAACACAAACGTCAATGCTGGCCAACATTCTCACCAGTGTCTATACAATGGGAAGGTCACTTCACTGCTAAATCACGTTGTATATTTCTGTGACATAAAACTGAAAGTCATGTTTCGGTCCCAGTGGGTAGGACAAGCTGAAGGAGGACAGTAGCTGGTTGGGTTGCTCATTTTCTGAAACCTAGCTGCTCGTAAGATTTTTTTACTTAATAAGCTGTTTTTCTAGCATGAAAAGCGGCCCTCAAAGTCATGTAAGCTTTTAACTTTTTTCCCTGTGGTATTAAACAGAAGGAGAAACAGAAAAATCAGCAAACTGTAGGAAAAAATATGTAAAATGCTTCTACTCTGAAAAGCAAGTAGAATCAATTTACAGTGACAGGCTTTGGGGTTTCTTATGGAAATCATGTGCTTGCATGCTATGTTAGATAGCTGTACATGGTAACACGTGTATCTTTGCAGTATGTGATAAACTATCTCACCTGTAAATTTCCCTTCATGTGTGTGTATATGTAAGTTTTGTTTCAAGGTTATGTTTTAATTTTGACTCTGTTGTTCACATTTCAGTGAAAAAAGAAGACATCACCTACTTTACTCCTCCCTTCTTCCATTAGGAAGGAAAGCAGAACAGCCCTACAAACCAGAATCATTCACTTTAATGTAATACGCTAGGTATGAGATAGCTCAATAGCTTCAAGGCGGGGGGAAGCATTGTACAAAAATAACATATTTTTATGTAATAATCTCCCAGTCGGAAAGCTGTGCACCTCCTCCTTCCAACCTTTTTCACCCAAGGCTGTCCTCGGGAGTGCACAGACCTCAGTGGGCACCCCTGAGGTGCCAGCGGCCTGCGGGGCGGCGACGGGCCAGCCGGGGCTGTTGCCTCCCCGCATCTCACCGTTTGCGGGCTGGCGGATCGTCCGCAACATGTACCGAAAACGGGCTGAGCCGGTGTTTGAAGCGGCGGCAGGGCTTGCAGCAGGTCGAGCCCTGCACCGGCAGCTGCCTCCTCCACACCCACACAGGAACTCGCAGAGCTGAGGGACGGTTTTCACCCTCAGGCCTCCAGGCTGCAGTACCGGCAGACATCGAGATGTGCGCGACGCACCTTAGGGAGGGAACGAAAAGCGTTAAGACGCGCAAGAGCTTTCCAAAGTTTGGCGTAAAGTTTTGGCCGTGGCACGTCGCGTTTCCGCACTCCCGGCGCCCCCCGCCGAAGGACCCTTCTCCGGCCGCGGCCCAGGCGACCGTTATGGCCTCAGGGGCAGCGCGGCCCGACTCCCCCATCCCCCCCCCCCGCCGCCGCCGTCTCTCCCGCCGCGCCGCGGCGGAGCCGGTGCCACCTGCCGGCCGCCGCCCGCACCCGCAGCCCCGCCGCCTCTCGCTCCTCTCCGGGGCCGAGCCCTCGGG
>WUAM01000287.1:94836352-94932111 GCA_024336885.1 Actenoides hombroni
GAAAGTCTCCAGAGAAGGAGACTCCACAACCTCTCTGGGCAGCCTGTTCCAGGGCTCTGTCACTCTCACAGTGAAGAAATTTTTCCTCATGTTGAGATGGAACGTCCTGTGTTTCAGCTTGTGACCATTACCTCTCATCCTATCCCACAGCACCACTGAAAGGAGACTGGGCCCTTCTACTTGACCACCCACCCTTCAGGTATTTGTAAGCATTAATAAGATCCCCTCTCAGTCTTCTCTTTTCCAGGCTAAACAGCCTCAGGGCTCTCAGCCTTTCCTTAATTTGGGGAACAAATGTATCTCTAGAGCCTGCAGCCTCTATTTCACCTGGAGAGATTTGTTCTGTGGCTAGGTTAAGTGTTAAGAAGGCTGCAAGACTTTTATTATTATTCTGAATTTTTCTCTTTGTTTAGACAAGTAACTTCAACAAATTTACTATTTGGTTCAGACTAATCTCATACATAAACAACAACACAAAATAAAAGCAATCTGTTAAATCTGGATGGTTCTTATCAACTTCAGCAAAATTCTGACTCTACTGAGCTCAATGGCTATTCTCATGTCACTACTTAAGGAATACACTGTGTCCTTGAAATGAAAAAGGTATACGTTGCCATAGGCTTGGGTAACATTTACCTTATCAGCATTTCACAAAAAGAAGAAACATGCCAATTTGTAGGCCTCTACATACTGGTTTTAAGTTGTTATAATGCACACCATAAATCTATGCAAGACCTACAGCTAAATTATGTATACTTTAGGGAGAACCCTGGTTCTGTCCTCTTTGCACCCTCCATTTAGTTATTTATATACATTGACGAGATCTTGAGCCTTCTCTTTTCCAGGCTGGACAGTCCCAGCACTCTCACCTTCCCCCCCAGAAGAGATGTTCCAGTCTCTTCATCATCTTCATGGCTCTTCACTGGATCTCTTTCGTGTGGGGGAGCCCAGGAATGGACAGAGTATTTGAGATGTCCTGCAGCACCTGGAGCACATGCACAAAGTACATTTAGACAACCAAGTCCTGATCCCCAGACTTGATGCATAGGTGAGCACATCCACAGGGCTGTAGTGTTTTTTCAGGTGCCCTAGGGAGCCCAGATGCTGTTCGAGATGTACATGGGTCCTGGTTCATAGTCAGCAGGCTCACCTGCCTGCCTTGGGTCACCTGACTGTGAGCAGCCTTAAAGGTGGCCTGGTTAGAAGTCAGAAAATTGCTGAACAGAAGAAATTGTCTGCTGAAAAATACTGACAGAGAAAGGCCTGCCATCCTGGGACTGTGAGCCTGGGCACTAAGCCTGCGAACCACATGCGTCCTTGAAAAGTGCAGCCGAGGACCTAGAAACCAGAGACATCCCAAGGTACTGCCAATAAGTGCAAAAACAAGGGACTGTAATGTCAATTTATCATCTAAGAAGGTGGAAATCAGCACAGAAAAGTAAAATTGCTCTGAAAGAACAGAAAACAAAATCATCTATTGATTGTTATAGGTGAAAAACACAAATTAACACAATCTATTGGCTACATGAAGTAGGATCTCCTACACACTCGTATGTGTCTCTTTTATAAAAAGGCCTTAATTTTAATGCAAAATGGAGTCTTTCTCTCTGAAAACTTCCTGATTGAATCCTGCATGAACTTTCCATTAGCTTTTGGACTTTCACTGGGGACTTTGTCTAGCTCCAGGCTCCATGCTGAGGATCCACTTTGAAGGAAGACTCTTGTCTGTTATCTTACTGCTTGGGTCTGCCCTACCCTCTTTTGGGGATGGCTGAGTGTCTCCCCCTGGGATTGGTTTGTTCCTCCCTTTTGGGACAGTTTGTCTCCTTCAAAAATGTAATTTGCTTCATGTAAACATTAGATATATTAAGTATATCTGCTGTTATATTACTCTTGACAAGTTTGCTTCACTGATGATAAGTTGTAGTAATCTGTAACAGTATATACTTACTTGGTTGTTACTGTCATTGGTTGTACTGGTACCATACTGCTTGCTGCTATTCTTGACATCATACTATTGATTGATACTGTGCTACTGATTGCTGATAAGAAGTTGTAATAACCTCATATATATTCATTGAAATTCACTTTCTTAATCTTCATATTGGCTTTATTAACTATAGATATATTTGCTGGTGGTGATTTTGGTGGCTCTATATTTGCTAGCGGTGATTTTTGTGGTATGTGTAGTCATCTGTAATAAAGCAGAGAGGTTTAGAGAAGCCTCTGTGTCCTTCTGTATTATGGAATCCTAAGAACCCACAGTCACAATCTCTGCACAGCCACAGGCTGGTTAACTCTTCAGATTGTGACATCTGCCAAATGTCAAATCACGCTTTGAACCAAGCTCTTGGTGTCAAAACACAGGGAATGCTTTTTGACACCTCAAACCCCATCTGTGACACAACTTAAGTGCTCTTCAGAATTCAGACTTTTTTTTTTTTCCCCTTGAAATTTAGATGTTTTTATTTCCGATACTGTTACTCATCCAATCCAAATGAAAACGTGTTCAATTGCTAATCAGACATCTGATTTATCATTTCTTGCCAGGCATTTTGATTACAACAAATGACTGTGAAATTCATTGTTAAAAAGCAACTTGTTGTTCTGTAATAAAATGACAAAGATAAAAATGGCTCCAGTGTCACACTGTGTGGCTTATTGTGAAGGTGATTTGACAGCCTGGGTGTAACAAACATTCCAGTTAGCTGATATGAAAGCAAGGATCAGTGCAGGGCTCAGAAAACAAAGCATATTTCAACTGCAGCCAGGCTTTCATCAGAAAGACTCTCGTAGTTTCCAACTGATTTTACAATAAAAATAATTTTGTTTGCACCATGTGTTGACAGTTTTATTTAAAGCATACAATGAAAAGTACCAACATGCTTTTATTCCTCTTAATGACAACTGCTGCATTACAAATTTTAATTTTTAAGTAGTAACATTCTCACATTACACTTACAGATTATTTCTTTTTTTTCTGTTGAAATATGTTCCCTTGTGTTATCACAGTCCATCCTTACAATGTATAATTAGAAAACCTACCTGTATAAACAATATGTATAACACTTATAAGCCAGGGAAGTGTTTTACACAAATAAGTTATATTTTCAATGTTTCTTGTTGGAAAAAAAAACCTGCTGAGGCAGCAACTAGTGTAACATCCAGTGTATCTAAATGTGTGTGTGTTCCCATTCTTACCAACAGAAATCGACTATGTATTCCTCATAAATTTACTAATTGCCTATATTTTTATTGAAAATTTAATTTTCATTGAGACAACAATGAACTCATATTAGTCTTTTGCATGGCAAAACTCATCCGGTGTTATCTGAATCTCACACAAGCTATACAGAATTGCATGTATTTTCCTTTATTCTTTAAGGAACTTCTGGGAACAGAGCTCTGAGCAGTGTCACATTTGCAAATGAGCACCAGCAACACATTTTTCACCCCTTTTTTTCCAGCAGGCATTCCAGAATGTGGTTAAACCATGGCAGTCCTTCTCTTTATTGTGGCCACCAGATATAAGATTTTTTTTAAATTAGATTCACAGATGAGCTTTTATGTTACTGTTCACATCTGCACATCTTCTTTGATGCCCTGTGAGTCACTCAGTTATGGATAAGAGAAGAGAAAAAGGGACAAGAGATCCTCCTCTTGCATGGAGGAGTCAAAGTATAACTCTGTGCATTATGATGCTTTTGATTACTTATACAAAGTAGGTCCTTAACAAAAGGATAAGAAGACTCATTGCAAAAAGGTGAAGAGACTATAGTAGGACTATTGGCTTCAACTGCATTCTCCAAGCAGATGGATTCAGACTTAGAGAAAGATCACCCAGCTTCAGTAAACCCAGGCTGAAATGGATTGAAAATTCAGTTCATCTGAGAATTCAAGTTACAGGCCATTGAAAATTGAGCCCTGCTTTTCATAAGAAAGGCTGGCCCATCTCAGTTACAGATCTTAAGTAAAGCTGCTTATGAAAAGCTATGTGTTGAAGTAGGTGCCTCTTTCCAGCACGTATTTCTCAAACATCTTTGAGAACTGGGAACAAAATCTTATGTCTACTGACTGTTTTAAGGGTCTCAATCTTTCCGTTTCTACTATCTGGAGCCTCATATCTTCATGTGGGCTTTCCTTATACATTGATGCTTGTCAACCCATAGATTTAGTTGTTTTATTTTAATTATCCAATTATAAACCCATGAGAATAACTGTATATACAAGAAGTCCCACTGAATTGGAGAAGGTACTCATACTCATAGAATTATTTGTGTGACTGTTGGGTTTGCAACTAGAATTATCAAACCCAGCTGCTACTAAAGAAAAACTGGACCTAAACCCAGCATGGGATTGGAAGAGTTAAAACTGTAAGATCAACTCATCTAGGTTTCAAGATAATATAAAACATGGTCTTACTCAGTCATTTCATTCATCATGTACTTCTTCCTGTAAGAACTGCCATTTAAAACTCTCAACACAAAAGACTTTTCAACACCTCATAGCTTTGGTTGATGCTGATTTATGTCTGTTTCTCTCTTTGACCATCTAGAAGTTGGCACATAAGCTTACTGGACTCTTGACTGATCCACAGATGATCTTGCAGGTGAACTTAAGGAAGAGATTAAACATTCATGATCTCATCTTGATTAAGAACTAACCACAACAACTTCCTTTCAGCATAACTTTCCAACAGTAAGTTCCTCCCTCACAACCTTGTTACACACTCTCCCATGCACCTACACAAGCATGAATAAACAAGAAAACAAAACATTATCAAAATATTTCGCTCACAGACTGAAGAAAGCTTATTTTCAGATTTGAATTCCTTGGAAGCAAAGATGTTGTCAACTACAATGCATGGGCATAAGGAATTTTGAAGAAAACAGCATACATCCACTTTTTAAAATTTTTTTTTTCCTGTTACTATTGCATTAAAGAAGATCCCTGTAGTGTTTTAGCAGTCTGTGTCTCACACAGTTAGAAGACCTCTGCTCTTACTTAATATTACCATACACAGTACTTCCTAAACTGCATTTTAAACTTTCTGTTTGGGATATACAATATTTCCAGTTCAAATGAGATGTTGTTAAACACCTGAAGATTGAAAATACGATACTGGACAATGAAAGAACACCATCCCACAAAACACAACATACAAACCATTTTTTTCACAGTTCTAACAAAACAAGATTGTACATAAAAATGTCACAAAAAGCTCAGTACATTGGTATGATCAAAATAATATTAAGTCCAGCTGATACTGTCACATTTCAAGGGCCAAATCCTGGCTCAATGCACAATTGAAGCCTAAGCAGACGTTTAGTGAAAAATAATACAAAGTCACCCTGAAGTGCTATACTGGTAACAATGCCATTTGTTAATCTACCTACGATTTTTGGCCTGAAGTACATACCTAATTTGTGCTACGGAGGGAACACATGGCCAGTGGTACTTGGCTCCTGTCCTCAGATACGTCTTTATGGATTTGTCATTGACAAGGGCAGTGAAAGCTGAGGAGCAGTCTTCTGCGTATGACAGTTTTGGCAGGCATCTATATCTACTGCTCTGCCAGAATTTGGCCAAGAGTTCAAAATCCTGTTCATCCTATTCAGTAGTCCCACTGAAGTCAATGGAACTTTCTTGTGAGTAAGATGAAAAGGATTTGGCCCCCAGAGTTTTTAACCCTTTAAGCAGTAAGAGAGTAGTTTCATTGCACTTAGCCCATCATTCACAAATGGCTTTCTGCTCAAAAACAGAAGATGGTTGTTGATGTATAGGAAGAGTTAGCTCACGAAAAGGAAATCATGCAGTCATGTCTGACCACTCATAGCATGCTGGAACTGAATTCCTAATGGGAAAAAGAGACACTTGCATATAACAATTTCATCCAATGTCTGTCTGAGGCCAAACGAATTGTTTCTTCAATTCCTAAATACCATCTTATGGGTACCTTAGAAACATTAAATAACTGGAGCACATATACAGTTACAGTTGGATATGTGTAAATGTGTCTCCATTGGAGTGGATGGATAAACAACTTCCTCTAATAGTATTAAAATTTTACCAACAAAAAAATAAAATATTGAAGCAAATATTGGAGCTCAATAATTGGAAGCTCAAGAATACTGGGAGTTCGATAAGCTTCCTAAATACTTTCATAGGAAAAACATGGTCATGACTTCGAGAAAAGAGAAATTTTCCTCTCATCCATGAGAAGCTTTTGGTGACTGGAGTGGGCAAGAACAGCAGTTTTGTATTTAAGACAAAGTAATCTTAATCTGATACACAATTCTATGATTGTGGATTTCAATTATTATTCATTTCAATTAGATGGGATAAAAGATAACTGTTAATTAATCAAAACTCTATGACAGTGTTACTCTGACCAAAAGCCATTGCAATGCAGTATATTCTAATAACATGCAGCACTCAAAACTAAAATTTGGGATTTAAAATGGTGTAGTCAGGATGCAGACATGAGCTCTAAGTTAGAACTGGAAAACAGGACTGAGCGCTATGGAATTGAATCTCAACAGAGTGAATGACTTCAGCTCTAATACTGTGACATTGCTCACGCTAATGCTCAATATGGAGCTGCAACAAAGCTGCAAAGAGCAGAGTGTGAGTCCTGAAAATGCTTGCCTCGACAACATCTGCACTTACAGACAATTTCATAGCCTTCCCCTTCTCCAAATAGGATAAAAATTCATCTGCCTTATAAACATTGCTAACAGCTTGCCCTCGCATTGGCTCCAGAGCCTGGAGGTGTCTGTCAATGATCATCTGAGAAAGCTGCATGTGAAGCCTCTGTGAATTGGTTAAGGTGAGTGAACTTCTGCCCTTTTTTTAGTTATATTAAAACATTTTAGTTCCTTGTATTGCTCCTTTCGTTCCCAAACAGAAGGTTGTAGGCATTGTGCTGACAGCAGTTCTTTGGTATCAAATTTTCAGGGGACAATATGGGCTGCATATCCCTCTGGCTAAGGGAATAGGATTAGGTTTCACACTTAATTTTCCCACAACATGCTGAAATTAGGAAGAAAAATTCTTGGAAGGTAATCTAAGTTGAGAAAACTTCTCTCTACTCACTGGGAAAACTTGACAGACTTCAACAGGCACAGCATTAGTCTAACCTTTGGAAAAACATGAATAAAAGTTCCATTAATAGAGCTGTAATGAAGGCTTCAAAAGGAGATACATAATGGCGCGTAACCAGGAGAAGGTTACTTTGGGTAATGTTGTGCCTATGCCTGGTAAGAAAGGTGTTAAGGTATCTCTTTGTTCCTATTAGGGAAGGTCTCTTTGATATCACCCAGTTTTCCCATGATTCACTCTTTTCCTCATGTATGTCCTATTCTTAAAGGCAGACTCTGCAGTCTTTATCCCACCTTTGTTCCTCACTCCACTGGTTATTTGCCAGGATAATACTAAGACAGACACCCTGTGCCTCTTCTCCATGCTCAGACACCATTAGCCCCTGGTGCCTCCTGGCAGGAACTCAGTTTTCTGGTTTTGCTCCTAGCTCCCTGCATTGGTGAGGACCCTCTCAGATGGGAGGGTAACCCAGAGGTACATTCCTACACAGATGGGAAGAATAGGAACAGGAAGAGACATACTGATAGGCTTTCATGCCTTCCACCTGGAATGACAGAAGAGTCTCCTTGGCATAAGGAGGAGAATGGGGTGGTAGTTCACTCCTTGGTGTACACAGGGAGATAAGGAGAGCAATCTGGCACCTGGGCACCCAAGGTAGCCCTTGGTGCTGGCCCATAGTGCTTACAAGAGCTAAGATATTTTGTGAATTCAGGTCTTGAAGGCCATGTCACAGCATTAGATATGAAAATTAAAGGGTTTCATGGTAGAATATAGGGATGTCTTTCTAACTGCTGAAAGAGAAAATGTTTTAAGAATTTTTCTGTGAATACCCCTGCCCCAAAATGTAAGTATGCACAGGCTACATGGTATATTTTGGGAAGTTTGATTTTTTTTTCCCTTCTGTTTGTCAGAAAAGAAAATGCTCAGAAAAGAATAAACCTTATCAATTTTATGATGGCATGGAATATTTTTGATGTATGTTGAGATTTATTACTAGAAATATTTGACTTTCATTTTGGGTTCTGAAAGCATTTAAAACTCCATCTTAAAAAAGCCTCACAACAAACTTCTGAAGCAAGTTTATCTCTGTTTCGTAGGTAAGGAAACCAAGGCACAAAGAAATGAAATGATTTGCCACAGACAGTACAGTAAGCCAGTGACAAAGTCAGGAAGAGAATGAAATTCTGTAGTTATGGGTTAACTCTCTGCCTGCTAAGAAAATTCATCTTATCTCTAATGGCTGTTTCATGCCACCTGTATTAAAGATCAAGAAAACTGGGCAATTTGCACTGTTAAAAGTGTTGCAAAGCCAATGATTTATCGATTTTTTTTTTCCATATAAGCACAAAAATGCTACTTAAAGGGTTAATTATACTGCTGTGCTGGTAAACATTTTTACTTATTGCAGGTTTGACCCATATTTAAATACTGACTGGGACAGAAGAGACTGAGCTGGCCCTGGACTCCCTTGTCTTGGTGTTGGGCATGGATATTGTACAACAGGATACGCCCACAGTGGCCTCGGGCAGCTCATCTTCCTCTGTCCATTCATTGAGATCCGGGTTATAGCACTGAATGCACTTCTTATATTTTTTCTCTATTTCATTCCATCCACCCACTAAATAAATTTTCCCATTAAGGATGGAGGCACCAGCTGTACTAACTCCAGTTTGAAGTGGCGCCACGTAACTCCACTGCCCAGTGTAAGGACTGTAACACTCCACGGGGAGAACGTCGACCCTTTCGGCTCGCCCCCCCAGCTGAGACCCACCCATGACGTAGACCCTCTCCAGAAGGGACACTGCGCAATGCCACCCCCTTGGGGTGCTGAGGCTGGACTTATCCTGCCAGCTGTCTTTGCTGGGGTCGTACATGCACACCAAGCGAGAGTAAGCGTTATTAATGTAACCTCCTGTGACCAGGATCCGACCATCCACCACTGCACTGGCATGGCAGCACCTGGGCACCTCCAGGGGTGCCTTCATCTGCCACTGATTAGTTGCAGGCACGTAGCATTCCACCGAGGAGAGGCACCCCTCTGAGTTGCGACCACCCACTGCAAAAAGGAGGCCGTTGAACACGCTCAGGCTGAAGTGGGTGCGCCGCTGATTCATGTTTGCCAGGTGAATCCAGGTGTTGAAGCGAGGATCGTATCTGAAAGCATGAAAAAAAAGAGGGTAACAGCCTCACATGCTGGTCTGCTAAATTCCGCAGGCCTGTCTCCGTCCCGCTGCTGCTGCAGGTGTGAAGCTGCTACAAATGTAGTTAGTTATTTAGCCCATTAAAAGTCAGTGGAATGAAACTGGTATTCCTGGTTAAATTTCCAGATAAACTGAGTTTTTGACTGGAGAAAAATCTGTTTGTATCGTTCGAACCTGGTATTATTTCACTGAAGTAAATTTGACTCTTCTGTAATTTGATTTTATACAATAACCTCACTAGAATATTGGGAAGAGATACTTTCAACATACAATAGAAAGGGTTTTTGCAATTTATGCCTACGGTAAAGACATCACAAGTTACTCAAAGAGTTTTAAAAACTGTTAGGTGGTGATTTATACTTGCATCTTTTTAGTACTTTCTAAATGGTAAATATTCCTTCCCTGCCACTCACATGGGGTAAGATTTATGTGGAAAGAACATCTTTGCTTTCTAACATCATTCCTATCTGAAATAACATTCTCTGTTCTTGACATTTAAATGAGCAATTTTGAAATAGGAAATAGCAAATTAAGACTCCTGAAGGAATTGAGTGAGGTACATTAGTAGGCCCAGACATTCCTCCGGTTGCATGCTGAGGGGACCAGAGGATCACACAAGGAAAAGACTATGGGAAAATAAATACTAATTGTTAGCTGTCATTCAGCATTGTCACCTGCAGCTCTGAAAACAAGTCCACAGACATACTGATGTGACTTGACATGCTTGAGGTTAATGGTGGAACTGGGAGCAGAACCTATTCAGCTGTGGACCACAAGGATTCCCCCACCTCCTCCCCAAAACCAAGGTGTGCACTGAGCACACAGCTCCTTATGAGAACGTGAGGCACAGCTTAAAGGCAGAAGGTCAGGAGAGCAACAGCATAATCTTCTTTATGTGATGTATTTTTCTGACAAAGCAGATTACACAATAAAATTGATCTAGAGAAGCTTTCTCATTCATTAAATTTGTATGTTGCTTCATGTCCTCAGGAGAAGTTATCTAAATATTCCTTCTGGAAGCAGAAAAGGAAGCATTACTAGGACTGTGGCTGAGTATTGCCATTGCATATCCACAGTCTGTTAGTAGCTAAAAAGCTGAGTTGTCTCATCTCCAGTCTTTGCTTCAAGCTATCGTGTGCTGTCATCTTTTAATCTGAACTATTTAAAAATGAGTCGCACCCATGTGACTATTGCCCATTAGCCTATGCGCTCTTCTGGCCTTGCTATCACCAGTGCAGTCTTCGGATGACTACAGATAGGCACTGTAATATTTCAGAAAAGAGGTAGTACTTGGAGTACAGTGTAGAGAAGAAATACAGCCTTCAAGAGATGGTGACATTTTTTCTAAACTCCTGATAAATAAAAAAAAACCCTTAAAAGATATGAAATGCAATATAAAAGCTGTTGAAAATATGGTGGATAGTGCATAGAAAGTCAAGATGATAATACCAGAAAGGTGTTTTTCAGAACTTTCTGTGAGGCATCAGAAGCTCTTGCAATTTAGAAAATCTGACCTTGTCTGACTTGGTGCATTTTAATGGCACTTTAGAACATCCCAGAACGTCCTATTTATTTCCTCTACTTGGAGTAAGTTTTCTCACTTCTCATTGTGCATGTGTAACCACGGTGAAGTTTTTTTGCACAACTTCAACTGCATATTTCTGTTCATTCAAACTTTAGTATAGAAGAGCACCCATACCTCTCCCACGCTGTCCCCTTTCTATCTATCTGAGTGGTTTATGCTTCATGTGACAAACCAGCTTGGTCTATCTACCTGTACTGTGTGGAATAGATCTCCCCATCCCTTTTAAATAAATAACCAGTTACCTGCAGAAATTGCTGACTGCATGCTTGGCTTGGTTCCTGGCATCATTCTGATCTTCCCCACCAGCCACATAGAGAAACCCATCCATCACTGTGACACACTGATTAAAACTTTTAGCAGGCATTTCACTCAGCTTCTTCCACCCGTTTTCAGGGTCTCTGTATAAGATGTCTCTGCTAAGAGACTTTTCTGCTAGAGCAGGGCGTCCCCCAACGGTAACTAAGACTCTGAAACCTCCACGGATCCTTGTTCTTCTGGACTGAAGTGTATTCTGGTGATAGGGAAGCAAATGATAGTTCATGGCATCCACTAGGAGCTTATGGCAGTCTGCATCTTGCATCATTCTTGGCACGGTTTGAACATAATTGACAAGGTCTTGGGCTGAGATGGTACCAAAACGGATGTTACCTAAAAGGTCAGCAGCAAATTTTACTCTTTTTTGGTCAAATTCCAGCCATTTTATTGCAATCTGGAATGCAACAATTTCAGAAGGCAACTGCAAGTCGTCATCTGCAAGAAGTTCATTAATCTGATCAAAAGTAAGTTTTAAGAACTGATCTGTTTCTGAAAATTCAATGAAGTTGTCTCTAATGAATTTGTGCGCTGCTTCCTTGGTTGTTTTCAGTCCGTATGTTTCTGCAATATTGGCAACGTACATACAATTCTCAACACTGATTTCTTGGATTAGAAAATCACAGCACATCTTTACAAGGGTGTGAATCTGTAGATAAATTGCTGTGGAAATAATACTACCTATTGTATAAAGTGAGAGAGTAAGTTTTCCAGTGTAAGCATAAGTGATAACAGTAGCTAGACCCAATGGGGATACATCGTTGAGGTCTACTCTTTGAGTGGATGGATCTTTCTTTAGGATGTTGTGAAAGTAGTCACTGCTTGAAGCCATCACCACCTTATGGACACTGAAGGATTTGGTTTTGGTATTGATAGTCAAGTCACAAAGAAAATTTTCTTGTCTCATTCTGCTTAGACCTTCCAAGAGATTTGGGCTATATAATGGGTCAGAAACTTCAGATGAGATGCAGCTGAAACCATTTCCTCCATCTAAGAGTCCATTCAAGCCATTTAGTTTACTGAGTGGGCTGTCCTCCACAATGATAGTCATTTCATTGATATCTGCTTTGTTCTTTTTCACATTCTTCTTCTTAGGGGCCATGACTGCAATAAAATATTACAGCCAGGAGCTTGCTAAAAATAAAATTAAAACATTTAGAGCTACACCACAATTATGAAATTTAATAGCTATGTGGTTGTGCAACAAATCTAGTCTTTGTCGATACATATAAATGCCACAAGCCCAAAACACACAGAATATTCTATCTTCCTAAGAACTATTATACTGTCTTAGATGGCAGTATGGCTGCTTTTTAATTGCAATCAATACTCAAATTGTGAAGAATACACCTGCAATTATTTCTGTTTTTAAAAACCAGCAAGATCATAAATTAACATTCACCTATTGTCACCATATTCATAGAGTTAAATTCCCCAAATGAGTGTGCTAGAGTGAAAAATTTTGTAAATATTTGTTTAAATCAGATAGGTGCTAGATCTGAATTCATTAATCCGAAGCACAGGGAAGACATGGGCCTCCGACTTTTTTCATCCTTACTCCAGAGCTAGTACAGATTTATGTGTGAGTTCAGAATTTGACTAGTAAATATTAAAAGTAGAAGAAATTCCTAAAGAAAAAAAGCAAGATCAGACATGAAGAGAAAGTGAATTTTAGTATGATGTCATACTGATTTTAGATTTAGGATCTGCTCTAAACCGCTTCCAGGTTTTTGTTAACTTTTGATTTTCTAGACTGATAATATTCTACTTCTCATGTCAGAATCACAAATAGCTTCCACTCATAGCACACTTTTGCTTGCTTTTCAGTATCAGTAATTTGAAATCTATAATCCTAGGATTTTGCAGAGATTTAGGGAGAAGATGTCAAACTTTTATTGGAAAAAAAAGTAATGCAAACTCTAACAAGATGTGTTATTTTAAATAAGTTCCTTGTGTGTGAAGGTAAAAATTACTCCCATACAGTTATGTTAGAACAGATATTTGAATTATATACTTCAACTCCAGGCAAGTTCTAGTTCTTGCTGAAATGAAGAGCCACGTGTTTGTCGCATGCAATGTGAGACAGCCCCTAAGTAGTTTTCAAAGGAGCTATTCTAAACAAATACATGTATATGCAAATATACTTTGAAGGAAAGTACTGATCTTCAAGAACAGTTAAAACAGAATTGCTGAGGTCAGCATCGAATAGATGAAAATATAGCATTTATCTCCAGTATATCCAATGATTTTAAAACATAGAATCATAGAATTATCCTGCTTGAAAAGGACCTCAAAAATCATCTAGTTCCAACCATCCTGCCATAGGCAGGGACACCTCCCACTAGATCAGGTTGCTCAGAGCCCCATCCAGCTTGGCCTTAAAAACTTCCAGAGATGGGTCTTCCACCACCTCTCTGGGCAACCTGTTCCAGTGTCTCACCATCCTCATGGTGAAGAACTTCTTCCTAATGTCTAATCTGAATCTACCCATCTCTAGTTTTGATCCATTCCCTCTAATCCTACCACTACCTGACATCCTAAAAAGTCCCTCACCAGCTTTTTTGTAGGCCCCCTTCAGATACTGGAAGGCCACAATAAGGTCTCCTTGGAGCCTTTTCTTCTCCAGACTGAACAACCCTAACTCTCAGTCTGTCCTCATAGGAACAAATTATGCATGCTCATTTTCTTCGTGATCTTGCGCTCATAAAAAACAAAATGCGAAGAAATGCTACTTAATGCTAATACAGACGACTGAATTATTTTAGATAACTTAATAAAAAGACTTCAGTAATATTCCAATCTAGAATCTCAGCACAGCAGTTCTTCCTTAAGCACACAGCACCTAACAAAATGGTAATTTAATTATAGAAAGGAATGGTTGCTGCCTGTGAACACCATGACTTTTTTTTTTGCTGCTGCTGCTGCTGGGTGCCGACCATGTGCCGAGTAGGTAAGGGAGAAGACCATGTGTGCCGAAAGTGTCAGTGTCAGCCCGTGCTGACGTGAGCTGCCATCCCCAAAATGTCAGTGTGCCAGCACGGGGGTCAGCTGCTGCCCGGCTCCCCCTGCTCCGGCTGCATTCCAGGGGCTGCATCTGTTGAGACCTATCAGAGTCACCTCCCAGAATAGCAACCTCCCAGCAGCTTGCCATTTTAAGACAGGTTCAAATGAAGGTATAGCTGGTGTTTTAGTATATTTGGGTGTTCGACACAACTTTTGTTGCAAAAAAACCTACAATATTGCAAATGTCGCCTATATTTGCTGGCATAGCATAAAAGCAAACCAAAACTTTTGGATGTCTTTGTATGTTATCCACACAGTTATATTTTTTCATATTAATAGTCACAACTTTCTATCTGGCAAGGGCGTACTCTTTTGGCAGTCATATTTGTGGTTCTAAATATTTTTAGAGACACGTAACTTACAAATTTTAATACGTGTAGCACTTCACATTTATTACCTCACTTCATTATTGCAGAGTTCATTTACATATGTGACATTCTAAGCTCTCTGTTCAAAAATGTCTGCTCTTCAAAGTTTTTTCCCAAAAACCTCTTTTTCATCAGCAGAAATGTCACCAGCTAGTTTTGTATATAAGCACATAAGTGACAGGACATAGAAAATCAGTGAAACAAATCCAACTATCCTATAGTAAATTCAAGTTACTGAACTTTAAATTTGGGGTTCTATAGCTGTTTGCTTTTACCTAATTTATTTTAGCCTAAGAACAACTCATGCCGAAGGATACTCAAGGTCCCAAAACAATGCATTCAGACAACCAACCTCCCCCCACCCTTAAAATACTCTTTTCTAAACACTACCCAAGCGAGGAGTTAAAACCCCCTTACCCTCCTCAGAAAAATGTTGTTCCAGAGCCGTCCAAGAAGCTGTCAGTGAAAATGCCTCTTCCTTGGAAAATGAGAAGAAAAGAAGAGAGGAAGTGTGGTCAAAAGAAGAGAGAGAAATCAGAGGCCACTTGGTAAGTCCCAGCTTGTGGTTTCCAGTGTGACGCTTTGCTGTCACAGCGAGCAAAAGAGACTGAAGCCTGCACTCGAGTGCTCTTTAAAATGACCCCTCCTCTCCGTGCCTTGCCACGGGAGCTCAGCTTCCCAGGGCTTTCTGGCCTCCAGAAACAGCCTAGACCTTCCAAATGCACAGGTACAAGGGAGGAAAAGGGGGGGAAAGGTGATGACAATAGATATACAGCAAATAATTATTCTAGGTAACTGTAGGGTGGACCACTGGGTTCCCCACCTTGAAGCTGGTACCTGCACAAAAGCCAGTATGCTCAGGGAGGGAGACAGGTTTAGACTGGACAGAAGGTATTTTCCACAATGAGGGTGGTGAGACACTGAGACAGGTTGCCCAGAGAAGTTGTGGATGCCACCTCCTCCTTGGAAGTGTTCAAGGACAGGTTGGATGGGGCTTTGAGCAACCTGGTCTAGTGGAAGGTGTCCCTGCACATGTCAGGGGTGCCTGGAACTAGGTGCCCTTTAGAGGTCCCTTCTAACCCAATGCATTATATGATTCTATGATCTGGTAAACTTATTTGATTGCCTCCAGGCTTGGATGGGTTATTACAACAACTGCTGCAAACAGTCAAAAAAACATTTGTCATTTTGAACAAAAGGGCATCAGTGTGCTAGTGGAGTTATGAACTTTACAAGATAAAAATGAAAAAACAGAATAGGGAATGAGAGGCCATCAAATGTGTGAAATGAGAGTGAAGAAGAGGCATGTAAAGCTAAGCCCTCCCAACAGCAATGAGGTAAACAGCTTTTCTTATGATAAACAGTCACAGATGTAAAAAAAAAAAGAGGATGAAGCCTTATTTTAAGACATATTTTAGGAACTTCTTGCTGTACTATGTATTTTTTTTTTCTCACATGTAGATTCCTACTGCTTCAAATATACAACTCAGTATGACATCAGATTAATATGGAGGATGACATCTATCATCTTCTTAACACATCTAAATATATGTTAGTTTACCAGTTCAATTTAATGATAAAATTCCTTACATGGACAATTATCCCTGACTTTTTAGAATGCTGTAATGATTTTTACACAAAGAATATATTCCCCACTGTGCTTCATGCATTTTAAGAACGTGTAAAAAACAAGTTTTGTAGATAGAATGGGCATGTTTCTAAAGCAAGATTCCCAAACATACCTATACTAGTGAACCTCAGTTATTCAGTGTTCCCTTTTCTAACAGCTCATACCTGGACTTTTATAAATTTTTTACAATTTTAAGATGTCCTAAAAAGCCACTATTTTTCAGATAAATAATATCTTTTTCACTTTTGTTATTTTTCAGTTAGTTTTTTTTTTTTTTCTAAAGGGAAGACTTCTTCTCCAGAATGAATACACTACCATGATATGTAGAAAATAAAAGATTATTCTAATCTTCATACCCTGTCTTTAAAATTTACTAGCATATTGTAAAATAAACATAAGTCTTATTCAGTCTCTACAAACGTCTCTCCAGTATCTTTATATGATTCACTGTCGAAAAAAACCACACAAATGGCAATGGGGAAATATCCCCACTGAAATCAGAAAACTAATTTCTGATTTCCAGAAAATGCTGAACTTGCTTTGAGCTGTGTAGGATGGAGAGAACCATCTTGTGGGGCACACTTCAACATCTCAAGGTACTAACCCTGACACAGCCAAACATCTCCCATAGTATTAGGGCTAAACCAAAGAAACCTGTAGTTACTTGGTCTTCAAGATCAGAGGACAACTGAAAGGGTACTTGGCTATTATGCAGCACACAAGTTGGTCTGGGAACTAGTCATTGGCTTTTTCCATTAATTTGCAGACAACCAAGTCTTTTAAAAACCAACCAGTATCAGGAATAGCTGCAAATCATGATGCATTTTTAAAAATCAAACTTTGATGTAATATGCCTTTTAATTTCCAGATATTCTTAACATTGTTTCCCTCACATCATGGAAATAACCTGTTGTCTTTTTGCTTATTTCTTTTCCAACGGCATAGAAATTAATTACTATAAAATATCTTCACACTGATTGAAGTCCTTACAATGAAGTTATGAATTATATTTGCATTTAAAAGAGAGGATAGTACATTTTTTGGTAATATCTTAAGCCTCTCTAGATGTATCTTCTTGGGTATGAGTGAATCCTGGGAAAAAAATATTTAATTTGCTCTCTAATCAACTGGTCTATATGAGGGACCAAGGATAATACTAACAACCTACACAGCAGTAGCAGATCATGTAGTAATGTTTTAACACTTTCAGGGCAAAAAAACAGCAAACATTTCCAGAGATTTGTTCTTAGCCCAATAAACAAGAACAATTAAGGCAGTTACAACTACCTTTTCGAATCCATGCACAACTATTACTGCACTCTTCTGGAAAATGTAAAGTTTTTCCTTTGAAGTCAGCATGCTTTGATTTGTTGGTGGAATGCAAATGTCGCAGCCATGGCCACATGGAGATTTAACTTCCTCAGTTGAAATGTTAACAAACCTGAGGCTCAGCTCTAGATCGTGGCTGCTTTCTTTGCTCTGAGCCCCTTGTGTATACTCAAATACTATGTAAAGCCCAGATTTAGTTCACTGTGATAAATAGTGATAAATAAAGCATATTGAATTTCAGTGGGAGCTGCAGTCTTTTCAATAAAAAGAAGGGAAAGAAACTGGTTTTCTTTCTAAGCTGCTGAATGAAAGTCCCAATTACTACTGTTTAAGATCACGTGCATGGGCCTTGATTTCACAGAAGTTGGCTTGGAGGAACTGTGTTCAGCAATACACCAAAGTGACCCAGGCAGGTCACTCAGACCTCCCCCATGAGGCAGATGAGAGTTTGCAAGCCTTGGAGTGGAGCTGATGGCACAATACAGCTCTTGAGCATGCAGTGACCAAGCACTTATTGGAGCTGTATTTTTGTGTGTGGCAATGTCACTTCTTTCTAACAGGTGTCCTGCATCAATGCAGGCTGTCTAGTGGATGGCCTGACCCTAAGCCTTGACACAAACAAACAAATCCTCGTAAGGATCAGCACTGGCTGGCACTTTTGAAGGACCATGTAAACTCGGAATTCTGTCCTCTGCCAAAGTTATGACAGGCAAGATGAGAAATGCTGTGGTTAGATCTGGGCTAGAAGCATTTCTCTTGTACTAGGCAGTTTTTGAGATTTGAAATGTTTTCCTCTTCACTGGCATGAAATCATGATCTTTCAGAATAACTGGGCAGAAGTGCAGCAAGATTTTCACCATCCCAGAAAATCCAGTAACTTCGTAATTCTTTCAAAGAACATATGGGAAATTCCACTTCAATTGCATAACCTATATTGACAATCTGAGCCTCAACTTCCCTACTCAGAGATGACTTTAACCATGATGCTGGTGTGGGCTGAATCACTTCCAAGATTTCTTCTGCATTAATGACACTTTGTATAAGTAATTTCATGTTCTCAGGGCCAGAAAAAGAGTAACTAGTTGCAGATGGACAGTTTTAAGGTAGAGTTGATTAAGTTTCTATATACCATGAAGATGAGTTAATTATTTGTGTAAAAGAAAAGTTGAGCAGGGGAACTGGAGAGCCAGTATGCAACAGGGACCTAGATTTTTTTCCATATCCAACCTGAGCCCTCTACCTACTGTATTGCCCTACCAGCTATTTTGGTCTCTCTACTGATAAATTTGCTGTATTCTGTGCCAAGCTGTAATAAGATCTATTTTGCAAGAGTAGTAACCCTAACATGTAAACACCAGACTTTTGCCTACTAGTAATTCAGACTAGATACACTCGACACTTTCCCCCAAACACTGCTTTAAAGTGTGAAAGGTGTTCTACATTTCTATTTTAACTATTTCTACATTGAATTCCAAGGAAACACCACAACTCCAGAGGTTTTTTTTTAGGAGGGCTTCATTCAGCTTGGAGCCTCTCAAGCACGTGCTCAGACCCAGCAAGCTCCAACAGAGATCCTGTTTCAGCTACACAGTTCACACAGCACCGAAGACTGATTGTCCTATGTTTTTTGTGACCTTAGGAAAACCAGAGGAGCCACGCTGAAAGCCACAGTGCCCACAAGTGGTTTGTTCCTCTCAAAAAGTAAATACATTAAAAAAAATATCATTAGCCATCAGGCTGCAAGTAAGGCAGGACAGAAAGAAAATGATGCATTCTTCAGCCTGAGCGCTGCCTGCACCTGGAGGGGAGGACTGCAGGACTGTGCCTGCAGGCACCAGTCATGTCCTTAGGGGTTTGGCCTTGCTACCTCTCCACACATCATGATGCTCAAGGCAACTAAGCAGCCTGACATCCATGCTGAGACAAATGAAATGCCATGGGCCTTATCATTACCTGGAGGTAACCATACAACTCTGCATGAGCAAGTGCAAGTGACTGTGCTGCTAACGGTGTCCCACCCAACATTTGGTGCACCCTGGGGCAGAGTCCTCTTAGGGCTTCTCTGGGGGCTGCCATGGCTTTGCTAGGCTGTTTGGGCTAAGTTTATTAGCTGCCTTGCAGCGCTGTCAGGGTCAGAGCACATCTGTGCCAGGGCGTTGGCTGGGGCAGGGGCTGCTCCCCCGCCCAACCCACCTCCCTGGGCTGACTTCAGTTGTCAGCGGTGCTTGTTCTGTACCACACAGCATACTTAAATAAAGGCAAAAGAGACGGAACACAGAAAAGCACGTCGTCTTTATCACCGCCGACAGTTTAGTAGCAAATGACCACCCAGGTCAGCTGCAGCTATCAGCAAACAGCGTCGCAGGAAAAAAAGAGCCACTTTGGGCTGCGTCCTGTTGGCGGTGCCCACCTTCGTGGGACACGAGACCGGAGCTTAAGCCCGGGCGGCAGCTGCTGCACTGCCGGTCAGCTGCGCCCCGGCAAGGTTCGGGCCCCGGACACCCACCCTCCTCCACGAAACCCCCGGGGAAAGCTCAGACATAGGCGTGAGGTGGCTTGGAGCTCCCGGCGGCGAAGATCAAGGAATAGCTGACACCGCTGGCCTCCCGCCGAGCCAGGGGAACGTGCCGCCGCCGGCCCACGCCCCTCAGCCGGGGCCTGGCCTGGCCGAGCCGGGCCGCGGGCGCCGCCTATGGCGCGGCGAGCGCTGCTACAAGAGGGGCGGATGGAGCTGAGCGGCCCAGGCGAAGCCGGGTGGGAAGGAGAGGCGGGCGCGCTGCCGCTATGGCGCAGGGGCGGAGCGCTGCGCGGAGAGTGCTGGAGCTGAAGGAGGAGCTGGGATGTCAGCAGGAGCCCGAGGAGGTATCCGCGGTCGCGCCGGCTCCGGCGGAGGAGGGCCGGGGTTCTACCCGGGGCCATCAGGAGGCTGTCCCGATCTCTTAACATAGGCTGTATTTATTGACGTGCCTGTATGTAGTACAGCAGCGGTGCGAGAGGCGTTGAGCGGGCGAAGCCCCTCGGTGGGTCCGACTGAGCCCGCCGGTCCTGGCCCCGCTGAGGCGGCCCGGGCCCGCCGTGCCCCCCGCGGCGCTGGCGGCTGGCCCTGCCGAGCAGCGCGGGGTGTCGGAGCTGCGTGCAGCCGGCTGGGCCCCCCAAGAGCAGCCTGACTGCGAGGCTGCGGCGCTGGGTTTCCCTTCCGTTTCTCTCCCTCGTGATGACCAAAAGGGATTGGGGGAGGGCTGGGTAGATGTCGGGTCACGCGTGTGAGTACGGGCTGAAGCTTTCTGTGGGAGGCCGAGAGGCCTGCCTGCGGTCAGGTGAGGAGGCGAGGGGCAAGCCAAGCTAGGTGGTGTATTCTTACATCCAACAGGTTGCATGGCTTATGTGAAGTCTTCTCAACGTGGCCAGAAGGTCAAAGGACAGCAGCAGGGGTGCTAATTTCTATGTTCGTAAGAGCTTTTCTTGGTGAAATAGGTGCTTCCACTTTGTTTTAAGGTGTGCAGCAAGAGGATTGGGAGCTGTCACACCCTGTGGTGTTCTTCCCGGTGCAAGAAGAACGAAGCTGCTCTTATCTCTGAGAAATCCATCAACCTCTGTAGGATAACGAGGCTGGTCAGTAGCTGCAAGGACTAGATAAGGAATACTTGAAGCAAGCAAACATCAGTGGGGAGATGGATCAGAGCAGCCTACGGAAGCTGCACTTGACACACTCGAGGTACTGAGAGGCAGATAAGCGCAGGCTCCAGGGCGGAGGGGGAAGACATCTTTGGTTCTCTCAGCTGCAGCCTGGGCTCTGAGGCAAAGCAGTATGTGGCAAATTCACCTGTTTTATCACATCTGACTGAAGAAGGTGAATGCAGAAGGATGGGTGTTTGGTTTTTTGAGGGTTGAAGTCTGTTTCAAAGTATAGAATGCATTTGCCATGACAGATTTCTAAGACATAAAAACTTGATCCAAGTCTGTGGAACTGTTTGGAGGCAGAGGGTAGCAGTAAAACTTAATCTCCATTGTATTTGGAGGTTAATGAACCCAAAAAGCTTTGTTATTAATCATATCTACTATGTGTTTTCAAAGTGTGCCTGTGTGTATGCATATATAGGAAATTGTGGTTTTTCTTAGCCAATAGTGGTTTATTTTCCTGAATGACAGTGCTATAGGCTATACCTGTCCAAAAATGCAAGAATCTGTGCAGGTGCTCCTTCAGATGTTTTAATTTGCAGTTCAGTGAACCAAATTTTTTTTTCTTGTGCTACAGAAGTCATCAGATATTGTAGCCTTTGTTGATATGCTATTCTGAACAGGAGATTGAAGGAAAAGACAGAAACAATTCTAGAGGTAATTAATTTTTAAGTGATCCCTAAACAATGTTTCAGAACACATTCAACTGAAGTGAAAAATGTAAGTAGCCTTAGCAGATTTGGTTCTGTTAAGGGATGAGATGCACATTTTTCATGTGGTGTGACTGCAAGCAGATGCTGTGTAAAAATGGGACTAATGGTGGTGCTGCAGCACTTCTGCTGTCCCTGGTAGAACAGTGTCTAGTGAAACAGAAATATTTACAGGTAACAGGGACTAAAGAGTGGTAGGGAAAATGAGAAACTGATAGCTGCACATGGGCAGTCATTAACTGAACTGCTAATGAAATATAAGTCTAGTAATAGAAAATGTGGCTATCATATTTAAATGTTGAGAGGAATATTTTAGGTATGTGTGGAAAGAATAATAAATAAATATTACAGATGTGTATGTAGGTAAGCATTGGTGGTGTAAATATTTCTGTTCCGTACTTGAGAATATTTGTCTTGGCACTTTTTAGCAATTGCTAAATACTTTTTGATCTGATAGTAACTAGGCAAGATGAAAAGCATTGATTGTTGATGTCAAAAGCTTCTTAATGTGTGAGGTTTGACAGCTGCCTCAGTGAGTTCTTGAGAATTGACCAAGCAGTGAACAGAATTAATGATTTAGGTATTGCATGATGCTCAGGGTACTAGGGAAGTTCAGCAGGAGAGGAAGAAAGTACTGTGCTATAGTTTATACAGGTAAATGGAACGGGCTTTGTTGACATTAGTTGTGAAGGAGTGTGTTGAGCAGCTGCATGATGTTGCATATAAGATGTAACTGATGTAGAATTAAAGGATAGTGCCGTGATCCATGCCCCTCACTGAGGCTTTATGTAGATGTGTAGATGCCAAATGTATCTCAAATTATATTCAGCTAACTGTCATAAACATACACAAGTCTCTTAAGGTATCTGACTCGCTTCTGTGCGGTGCTGATTACAGTAGCAGTGTTATGGACCTGATGCAATACATGAAATGCATTTCAGTTGCACTCACCAAAACTTAGTGCCAGACCTAGTCAGAAAGCAATTTGTGGTTTTGGCTCTGGGTTTGTGGTAGGGTTTTGTGGGTTGGGGGGGGTGATTATGCATCTGTTCTCGACACGATGCTACTCAAATCTTTCTTAATTTAGAAGACAGCAAACGTTGTAGGGAAATGCTACAAATAGTGAAGTGCTTTGTGTCAACTAAGAGACTCCTCTAGAAACCAACTTTGATCATGTGCTAAGCTACATTCATTTGAGCAACACGCATTTTAACATGGCTCAGTGGAAAGGCACAGCTAGGAGCTATGAATATAGGTCACGTGGGATAGGAGGCTGTATTTTGGAAAGCATTGACTCTGAAAATGATTTTGAGCTCTGATGTATTACCAGTTGAGCATGAAATTACAGTACAATGCAGTGGCTGGGGGAATAAATGCTTTATTTGGGTAGCTCAGCAGGGTTATGTTATAATTATTATATAGTATTAGAGGGACAAATACAGGAATACTATGTCCTGTTCTGTGGACTGTTTTTATAAACAACACTGCCAAGCTGTAAAGATAATAAGGTGGCCAGAGAATGCCTATGGCTGGCATAACTTATTGAAGCTAAAGAACCAAGGTGAAGTTTGTGATTAGTGCTTACATTTCTGTGTTGTATAAGACACTGAAAGAAGATTCCTTTAATTAGCAGAAAGAGCTCATTAGATTCAGTGGCTGAAAGCAAAATCAGACAGTTTTTTTTGTTTAGGCAAAGAGGGGTTTTTGTGGTTTGTTTTTGTGGGTTTGGTTTTGGCGTTTTGTTTGGGGGCAGGGGGTTGGTTATTTTTTGTTGGCTTTTGTTTGCTGTTTTTGTTTGGTTTTTGGTTTTTTGTGTTTTTTGTTTTTTTTGCTGAGTGGGGCATAGGGATGACTTGCTTGGGAATGTGTTGGGTTTTTCTAACATGTTGTCTTCAAAGTCTTGGTGCCCTTTCACATGAGGTGTCTAGCTCGGCCAGAAATTATGGACTTGGTGAAATTTCACGGGCTCAGTTATAGAAGAGAAAAAGCTAAGCAATCGTAGGGATCCCTTTGAGAGAGAGATGCAGCTAGTGAGTGAGGAGGGAAGGAGAGAAAGCAGAGAAGAGTAACTGTGGTGAAATATTGAGGCTGTCTCTTGATCACAGATGGCTTGGGGGACCTGTTAATGGGTCCTATCCTTCTGAAGGGTTCAGGCTTAGTTAGAAAAAACAAGGAGACCGTATGATTCTTTAAGGGATGATGGTGCAACACTGCAGTGGGAAGTGACCACACTTGGTGCACTTGGGATTTATTGTTACCAGCACTTACTTTTCAGTTTTGACTCTAGAAAATTTTGTTTGTTCATATGCTTCTTACCCACTGCTCATTACCATTGCCCTCTGCTTTTCAAATGCCCACCTGCCTCACCTCCTCCCTTTCATCTTGGCTTGCTCTCACTGCTGTTGTCACCTTTGCTTTTGTCTCACACCAGAATGTGTGTGCCAGGTCTCAGTTTGTACGTGAGGCTCTACTTCTGTTGTCTGCTTTTGTTACATGAAGACTTTTGTCTTGGACTTGCTTGGAATGTGGTTTATTAGAAAACCAGCGATCCTAAAGGTGTTGGATCATTCTTTATAAATCAGTATTAGGAATTACATAGAATAGTTTAGGAATTCTATATGGGGTTAACTCTTTTGTGTTCTTTGTGATTTTATTTTTTTATAAAGTTTGCCATCTCTTTTCAAGTCAGTAGAGTTTATCCATGAGAGGATAGCTGATAGTGGTATGCAAGGTACAATAGTTTGAAAGCCAGTGGAGGGTTATATATGTGTTGTGTGTACATAGAAGGACTTGGGGAAAAACTTACTGGGTATAATCCAGTGAGATAAGAGCTAGATGGGCTACAAATGCTATGGTAAGAGATATGGTTAGACCAAGGCACCTCAGCAGTCATTCTTCATTTTGTTTTTGAAGGCCTGCTCGGAACAGACTTCTGTTCAATAAATTACTTTCTCTTTTTGCCTTATTTTATAATTCTGATGATGTACCACATAAATATGACACCCAAGTCTGTGTTTTGTATAAGCTTTAGCTTCAGTGACAGGCTGCATCTGTGCTTCACAGTATACCTTTCTGTGGCCTTCACCAAAGTCTGATAGATGTTCGAGCTTGGTATTTGTGCTTTAGAAAGCAAAAAGCCCCTCCTAGTTTTTGAGAGAAATCAGCACTCTCTAGCAGATAGGATAACTACAAAGGTTTTCTGCTGTTACTGATTGCTACGGATTAAATTTGCTTGTTTCCTGATTGTGTCTGTAAGTTTGGTTCTGAGTGCCAAGGGCGGGGAGTTGGGTGATTCCTACTGGCAGGCTGGATGCTGCCATTTACATGGCCCAGTTACAGTGCCAGGCAAATGGTGCTATCTCTCCCTTAGTAGTTCCCTGTATACATAGCTGCCAGTCTCAGTGCAGCCTGAGCCTTCAAGAGATAAGCATTGCTTCTCCGAAAAGGCTAGTCAGAATGTTTGATCAACGTTTTCTGTTTTGAATGAAACCCTCTTGTTTGTCTTAATTTGCCAAATGTGATCTACATTTCAAGAAAGCAAAATGAATGCTCTGGTCTTTGGTTTAGAAAACTTTGAAAGCTTTGTCTTTCATTAAGAGGTGTTGACTGCTTTTGGATGGGCTTCTCATTTAGGTACTTTTGTAATTTAGCCTATTGGCTTGAAGTTGTGTGAATAGTTACTGCCTGCTTCCTGAAGCTGTTATTCTGAAATTAACTCAACTTTATAAATTAACTTAGTCCAAAACCCATTAAGAGGAAACACTCAAAACCCCCATTCTCTTTGTAGCTTGATTAAAACATCTTTAGTATTCTTCCACAAACAGGTTTGTGTCTGGCTATGGGATGGGATTCATTCCCAGTGGTTTGCACTGCTTGAGTATCTAGTCATGCTTTATGCACAGTAGAACCTGTCAACAGGTTACTTCCTTTATCATTGCAAAATAAGTTAAATGAATGGGGTTTATATATATATATGTATATATAAAATAAAAACCTGATCTGACACCAGTAACATAGTTTCTAATGCTTGTGGGTTTTTTTCCTACTTAAGCATTTTTGCAATGCATTTTTTCCCCTGATGGCATTTTTTAGGAAGTCTTCAGCTCACAAAATATCCGGCCTATACCTGTGAAACACCTGGGAAAGTTAAATGGAAAGCTTGTATGGTTTTCAGAAGGAAGGGTATTTCTCTTGAGATGCAAAATTGTTTTTAAATTCATTGCATATATTCTTAACTTGTTGGCTAAGGGAGTGCCTTAAACAGGAGATAAGCAGAACTTCACATGGTTTTTGCACTGGTTCTGAAATTTTGGTCAGGAAGTTGTTTTGTTTGGTTTTTTTTTAGGTGTCCTACCATTTTGTAGTTGGTTGAACTTTCTGGGAGACAGTTAATGTGTTACCTCTGGTCCTAGGTTGTGGCTTCTCACCAGCTCTGTTGTCCTTTCCTGGCCCAGGCTGGTGCAGTGGTGCTGTTGACTGGGAGAGTTGCCATTTTTTTGCATGGTTATAGTTCTACCTAATGCAACTTTTCTATGATTTCTGTGACAAATGAGGGCCACTGCTACACAAGGACTGTGGTCATATATATGTAACCTGTACCACTGTATTACTGAGCATTAATGTAATCTCTGTAGTAGTAAATTCATACCTACTGGATTTTCTGGTGTTACTGAGGCTGGGAGGTTGGCAGAACTGTACTGGTTCACAGCAGAGACTTCAGGCAGTGCAGTAAAGGGGTACTTACATTTTCCTGGAGTTATAGGATATTCCTCTTAAGAATATTGAGTATTTTTGGATTAAACACGTGAATGAGGATGAGAAGAAGAGTAGGACTTAAGAGTATTTTTTTTAAATAATCTGTTTCCTTCCAGATAATAAAAACACTTAAGGTACTACAGGATTTGGATATGTCACTGGATATTCTAGTGGTAAGTGACCAATAATATGTTAAACTCTTATTTATGTATGTTATACTTTACTATTTGGGGTTGGTTTCTTCTCACTGTAAAACTGCTTTCAAGTCAATGCTTAAGACAAAGCAGATATGAGTGAGCCATTCTTTAGGTCAGTTGTTTAAATCTTCTGTCTTTTATTAGCAGCTCAAGTTTATTTTCTTGTGGTTAAAGAGCAAGCATACCAAGTAAGGATACTTGTATCCTTGTCCAAGCTGCATCATATAAAATTTTATATTATAAATTCTTACACTGGTCTACAAAGTTTCTGGTTATTATGAGCAATGTGTTTTTATTTGGGGAAGAATAAAAATGTGATTTTTTTTTTTTTTTTTGATTTTTTTTTTTGAGTTTTGAAGAGTAACAGAAAATTATGGTAATTAAGGTATTTGGCTGCCTAGACATAGGTAGAGCTCTACTGGAATACAGCAATATTTATTTATTTTTAATGGAAAATACAATATATTGCAATTAGTTGGCTGCAGAAGCCCTTTGTCGTTTTAAACAATTCATGTTCCCAGCAAACTTGCATGTTTTACAGTGTGACAGACTTTGATGGAAACCTTCAAGTCAAACAGAGGAAAGAAATGTCTTACAACTGAGAACTCCACATGTTTATTTTTTTTAATGCATTTGAGGAACATAAATAACTGTAGCAAATAATTCTACCAAATTTCTTACATCTATTTGCAATACACTGATCTATCAAAACAGTATTACTTCAAGGATATAAAAGCTAAATATCCTTGAAGTGAATTTAAGGAAGTTCTTTCTAAGGTGGGAGCTTGGGACTAGCATGTGTATAGCTCTTGCTCAGAGTTCACAGGAGTATCACTTCACTAGTTTTAGCAAGAGCATTAACAGATTACTGCTAATATAATGAATTCAGTGTTTTCTATGCATCTTAAAAGTGAGAGTTTGTGATTCAGAGATGCTTACTGAGAATACAGGATTAAAAAAAAAAAAATCACCTGTGGTTCTGTATACCCTCAAAACCTGTAAGGAAGTTGTGCTTAAACAACATAAAGCTCACTAGAGCAAGACTTGAAGGCACAATAGGAACATGTAAATAATTGTACCAGGGGAAAACCAGAAACTGGCAGGTTTTAAATGGTGGTGTTTTGGGGTGGGTGTTGGTTTTTTGTTTTTTTTTTTCCCCTTGCTATGACAAAGTGAGACTGAGGTTAATCATATGAACTCTGCTCCTCTGACCACTCTACCTCATACCACTTCTGGCTGGGATGCATTTTAGATTACAATACATCCATCATATGTGCTCTTTAACATGCTAAAATGTACCTGCATAAGCCTAAAGGGAGTTTGACCTGATTAATGGAGTTCACTGTAGCAGGATGCATTTTTTGGGCATAAACATTTGAGCCTAGTGAAATTCCTGAAATATGTACATTTAATGGAGGAAAACGACTTCTCTTAGTTTTATGAATTAAGACTGCATTTTTTTCCCCTGTATTTGGTTATAAATATCTACCTTTCCTTCAGGTCTTTTTGCTTTATAAAGAGTGTGGTTATTTCTTTAGCTGCCGTAAGACTGTTCTCACTACTAGACTGATACTAGTTTTAGAGTAGGTTTTATTTGGGATGTTAGTAATTTATTCTGCTAATCTTTCTTGCACTTCCTCTCTTCAACAGGAAACTGGCATAGGCAAAACAGTGAACAGTTTTAGGAAACATGCCACAGCTGGAAATGTAGCTAAAGCCCTGGTAAAAAAATGGAAAAAACTTATTCCTCCAGAAAATAAAAGGTAAGTGTAAGTAACTTATTTTCAAGCTGTTAATTATACTGTAGTGTAACTACTTAAAGTACAGCTTAGAAAGCTTAGAGAAGTCTTTGAAGGGACCAGTATACATTAGAACAAATGCATAAGTTGAATGGAAGAAATAAGTCTGTCTTTTTATAAAATATCAGAAACAAATCATAGCAACCAGTATTGGTCAGTTAGCCAGCCAGCATTTAGATTTCCAACTGCTTTTTTTTTTTTGACTAGCAGAAGTTCTTGGGTCCCAGCTGACGCAAGCAGGGCTAAGCCAAGGATGGGTGCTGCTCTGCACTTCTTCAGGGAAGTGGGAAGTTTGCTCTTTCTTTCCAGAGGTGGTGGCTAAATGAGGCAGGTCTGCAGTGGTTTGAATGTACAGAGGGCTTTCTTATAATGCTCTTGTGGACTGAGAGGGGTTTCTGATGTTTAAGTCACACTGAAGAGATGCAAATTCTTCTCAGAATGAAGCAGCCACCACTGCCATGGCCAGGCTGATTGTGCTTTAGATGTTTTCAGACTTCTGACAATTTGAGGCAGTTGAGCTGAGAAGGCCAGAGGTTTAGATTGAAAATACACTAGTTATTCAGTCTGAAGTTGTTCAAACAACGGGGAGTGGAATACTAGAACCCACTATAGAATCCTAGAATGGCACTCCTCTGTGGTTTTTCTTCCTCCTCCAGCCCTGACACTGGTGTCATGTCCTTTGTTGCTTTCACCTGACCCGATCTCTCCTCACCTCGCCCCAAAAAGTATACCTGCAGCTTTTCCTGACTCCTCAGCAGCACTAAACCAGCTCTAGACTCTAGTATCACATTACCAGTTCATAAACATCTCACTGAAAAAAGGTGAAAATGCCCATTTCTGAGAGATTTATTAGGGTTTATTAGCATCATTGTAAGTCTGCATCCCTAAATAGGTCCTTGGACACATTAAGCAGGCAGCCAATGAAAATTCCTTGACCACTTATAAACACAAAAGAAACTCAGCTCTGAGAAACACTTCTCTAGCTAGGGGTCTAGCTAATAGCTTTCCCCACGTCCCTTTGCTCTCCTGTCACTTTAGATTACACTAGGAACTCCTGCAACAGCATTTGTCTGTTACTGCGCATTTGCCGGCGCCCATCTCGGAACACAGGAGTGTAAATAATAAATCCCCAATGAAAGTCTCACCCAAGAGAGTAATGGAGCCCAAATGACAAGTTACTTGTTACAGAACAAAAATAGGGCTGCCTGCAGCACCGAAATGTTTGTATTTGTATATATTTGTTTACATTCCCTCTCTGGAGCAGATGATGATTTCACTGGATACTTTTCTTCTATATATGCGAGGACTAGAACTATATTTGTGAACTGGAAACATTTTTTTGTCATTTGGAAATCCAGCCTAACATAGCAGAGAAAGGACCAAAACAAGCAGCGCATGGTTTATGTCATCTATGACACCTGCAAGATTGGCTATGGTATTCGTTCATGGAAACAGAAAAATGCACCAGAAAATAAACCTAAAGAAGATGGTTACAGCACGATATAGCATTTTCCTCCCAGCATTCCCATATACTCCTATATAAACAAAGAGGTCCTGCTGTGTCCATGAGCAGACAGGAACATGTCCAAACCTGCACTGACAGATCCTTCTGCTTGCAGGGCCCAAATTTATAGATGTATGAACACAGTTACACAAGTTTGTAAAAAATACACCATCCTTTTAAAAAAAAAAAAAAAAAAAAAAAAAAAAAAGGTGTTTACAAAGAACATACCTTGATCTTCTCACTGCAGACATTATCCTAAAACTGAAAAAGAATTTATTTTGCGTAACTTTTCCAAACCGACATGGTACCAGCTCTGCCCACTGCCATGGGTTTTACACAGAGCTCACAGCAAAGGGTGATTCAGCACAGGATACGTAACATCTACACTAGACTTAGCCCAGCTATGAGCTGTTACCCTGGTCTCATTGGAACTGACCACTCAGACTACCTTGGCTCAGGAGGATACAATTGGTGAGCCCTTTTCTACAGCAGGAGAGGGACAACTACATGGTCCACCACTTTGTTCTGCTGCTGCTAAAAGAAGCAGAGACATTTCTGTTGCAATAGTCCTTATTGTACTCGTCACTAGTATCCCCAAAGGCAGTCAGAATATGTATCAGAAAAGAGCAAAGATTCTGGTTCAGTCAAGAAAGGAAAATTATGGAGAGAAATATGGGAAAGACAAAAAAAAAGACAGATCTCTATGCCAGTCATGTTTTCCCTTTTCTTAGAAAGAAGAAATAAAAGACAAGGGGAAGAAAGAAAATGGAACTTCAAGTTTTATGTTGTTACTCTCCTGTCTGACTCTGACATTGCTATGCCAGGCAAAGAAGAAAAAGAACCACTAGATTAATATTCTTGCCGCGTCTTTATGTTGTTTTGAAGGACTATTTGGTTGTACTAACAGTGATTTAGAGACAACAGCTATGAAGAGAAGTTCGAAGGTATCCAATTAAAATCTAATTCTGCTCTATCTAAATTAAATATGGAAATATAGCCCAGCACCCCACCAAACTCTGTGAAGGACAGGAACCTATACCTGGATCTACCTCAGCATGATGACAACAGGCATATATTATTGAAATGTCTCCAGTGATGTATACAGCAAATCAAGGCTGAATTTGCAGCCCAGTCCCAAAATTGAAATAAATACATAACTAACTAAATAATGTCACTGTTTTGTCATGAATAAATAAGTTTTCTGGAGCTGCTAAGCTAATCAAAGCTTCCCTGAGCACATCAAAAGATCTTTGTTAACTGTATTCACTGTGTAAGAGGCAGACTGGGAGCTGTGGCAGCACTGCCTGCTCCGGGGGACTGAAACCAACCGGTCTGGACAGACTTGGGCTAGTTCAGAAACCAGCATCAGCCTGTAGCGCATGGGGCAGTTACACATTCAGCCCTTCAGAAGACAACCCACATGGCTATCATTTGTGGGTTCCAGGGGGTGCTTTGCCAGGAAGGAAAACGAGACTTTGAACAGTTGGAGGCATGCTAAAAGGAAATGTCCACACTTCTGAATAGCTGCCCACTGGGAATATCACTTCTGTCACACTGGAATTATGACCTCTTTCATGCTGCCCCACTTTTTCCCTGCTCCCTCTTGGCATAGAAGACAGGATCCATACTGTCAGGGTGACTAACAGGAAGAGAAAAGAACATGGACAATGTCCATGGACAATGGATGATGAAGGACCTCTTTTAGAGGCTACAGTAGGAGGCAGTGAGGTCATTGTGGAGAGAAGCAAAAGTCCCATAAGGGCAGGGAACCACAGCCATTGCTGTTTACTGAAGATGAGGATTATCTCTTTGGAGAGAGAGGACAGGCATGTCCTCAAGCAGCTATCTCATCTGGGAAATGACACAGTTCTAGACAGATCATTTTCAAGTTTATTTAACTTACAAAGAGACTGTGAAAAAACACAGAGCATCAGAACAAATTTAAACCATCTGTTTGATCATCTTGCAAACTGTAAACATTGTCTTTGAGAAAATAATCTTTCTTCAGAATAACAATGTGCACAGATTCAACTAAAATCCGGCTAAAAAGTAGCTTCCACTAAGTCAGATGGAAATTATCCAGAGCATAAGTCAATATTAAAATTATTTTAAGTAATTCTTCTTTCATCAGCTTCTTCCAGGAGTACCCAGGAACATGTGCTCCCTCCCGCTCCTTTCCATACCTCCCTGGGCACTTGTCCTACTCAGCACCATTCACAGAATCATCTAGGTTGGAAAAGACCTTTAAGATCATCGAGGCCAACCATTAAATCAAACTAATTTCAAACTAATTACCACACCATTTATCTACTTACAGCACTTGTGCACATGCCCTATCTTGCCCTATACTTCCTTTATTTTTCATACAGATTTTGTAGCATCCACATTTATTTTCTGAAAGTACCAAAGTTTTAAATAACTCCACTGTAATCAAAATTACTATCAGAAAATTGAATATTTTTTGCTTTGTCTGCATATTGTGCTTTTAAACTATTTCTTATGAGCCATAATGCATAGCTAAGACAGGATGCCTGCTTATAAAGCAGAGGCACCAAACTTGCTCTTTCTTCTCCTAACTGAAATCCCTTTTTCAGCAGTTTCAGTGGTTTAAAATAACAGAGAAGCAAGCAGTTCATGTTAACACCCACTGGCCACACAGATAATTCAGCCTCATGCCTTTTCAAACATCCTGTTTGTTGCTCACGAAGATAACATTAATTTCCTAGATCAAAAAAAGAGATTCAATAACGTATACAACATCAACATTAAAGCAACGCTTCAGAAACAGTGCCAATCCCAATGCATGTTAACAGTCTTGGATTTCTAGATACGGACGTTCAAAACAGTAGCGGAAACTACTTTCAGAATGCGATCAGTTATACACACCACCATCATCCCCCCCATCAAACCATGCTCATTAAAATACATAAATCTCAGACAAACAGTTTTCAGCACAGTTATAGCATGGATGGGCTAGCTCAGCAGACACCAACAGGGGTCTGCAGGCCAGACCCAGCCTGCAGAAGGTTTCTGCCTGGCCCAATGCCTCTTTCCCCAGGAGGAGATGGGGAACAGCTGCTCAGGCAACATGCACAGTACTAACAGCCCAGCGTCTCTGCTGTGCCTGTCCAAAGCCCAACACAAAGGGCCACGAGCTGTTGTTCAAGTGACAAAGGGGCAAGGTGCAGACACATGTTGTCTTGCACCTCTCCCATGGCTGGGAGCGACTCCCTGCTGCCATTTTAGGACAGAAGCTGTGAGTGGGACACCCCCAACTAGAGTGCAGCAGCTCAGCTCCCCAGATTGGACCACTGTGAATTGGCTCCCAAGATCTCTCTCACCATAAGCCACAGGGTATCCCAACGTGAAGATGTTATTCAACCTTACAGAAACTACCAAAACATTTTGAGCCATTAAGACTCTGTCACTGATGACAGCACAAAGCTCTCAAGTTGCTCAAAGTTGGATGTGCACATCTGTACTAAAGTAACCAACAAAAAAACCAGCACAACATCATCTTGCTCTCCAGGATCACAGACATGTTGAGGCATTGTTCAGAGGGAGGGGGGTTTGGCACCCTTTCATTGCATGTCACATTCAGCCATCTATTAAGTTATTCACACAATCAGGCTTGTTTCTGAAGAACCTTAAGAAATGTACATTTAACTTAGGGAAAATTAAAGTCAAGACTACAAAGCCCATCTTAATTCCTATTAAATGCTGACACAACATGGAACAAACTAACACAGAAGCGTAAACAGACAACAGCACCACAGGCTAAGTGAAACCCAAGTAAAAGAATCAGATGCTGCAGGGCTGACCATAAATTTTGAAGAAGTCAGCCAGGAAAAACTTGCTGGTTTTAACTAAAGTACTGGGAGCTCCTGCTAACAGAGTGGCAGTACCAGTGAGGTCTTTCCTCTTCAGGTGCTAAAAATCCTACACAGTTTGGCTTTTGATTATTCAGTAGCAGACTATCACAGTGTTACAGTCATTCTATAGGTGCTGCTAGCTAACTACCATCTAGTAAGTTTATTAAATATTATACTGTTCATGTAAGTGAGAAATGCACACCCTTTCCATAGGTACAAAAACCAGACTGCTGTTTTCAGTGAAATGCAGATTGCTCTTGGACAGTTTTCTATTCCCATTATAATCAAAACCCATCTTGCTGATACTGGTGTTTGCAGAGGTTGGTTTGCTAACCAGGTCAATTCATCTTTTAATAGAAGAGTAAATAAAAAGGAGCAGTTAACTGTAAAAATTCCAGGTTCATAGTCAAGTGGCAAATGCAGCTGTTGTGGCAGACACTTCTCCAGGCCCAAGTAAACTTTGACATGCAACACTTTGTAAAAATTTGCACGTGAACAAGGTAGTAGAGCTACTGAGGAGTTCTGGGGGATTTAATAGCTTGAAGGTGTTTACCAAGGACACAGGGTGAGAGGGAAACTGAACAGTTTTGGGTGAAGAAATTCTTTCCTGGGTTTGGATAATGAAGTGGTGGCTCACCCACTACTTCTGTTATACTAGGGCCAGTGCAGACACTTCAGTCTCCAATAGCACTCATGATCCTAAGCAAAAGGGTTGATCTGTACTAAGGAAAGAAGAGCAGCCAGTATTTAAAGGAAACCAAGTTGTGAGGAAGTACTGTCTCTCCTCACACGTTTTTGCCATTTCAAACCTTCCCTGGGTAAAGCATGGAATTGCAATCCCTGCTAGAGGGAGGAAACTTCTCCCATAGCTAGGGAATTGTTTTGATACACTCTCAACTGACTGTTAACATTCATGAGCAAGACTTTGGCATTTTGGTAGATGCTTTCATTAAAATAACAGCTCAGTGCTCAAAGAAGAAAACGCAGTGGTAGGAATTATTAGAAGTAATAAAGAACCATTACTATGACAAAACTAGGGACAGTTCTAGTCTTCTCATGTTAAAATGAAATAGCAGGCCTGGAAAAGTTTTATTATCTTTGCTGTGTTCTTTGAAAGACATGGGATCACTTCTTCATAGCCTTCAAAAAAACCTGGAACATAAATAACTGAAGCAGTATTTTAATATCCTAAGTGGCATGAGGAGGGGGGTCAAGGGCTGACAATTCAACATATCCTCTGCAACCAAAACTAGGGATGGTCAAACAAAGGTAGTAGGAATCAGAAATTCTGGATTCAGGAACACATAATTGGAGGCAGTTCACACAGTAGCTGCTTGCCCAGAAGCACCCAGCACGTGTAGTTTTTGTGGGTTGAAAGGGAGACCGGACTTGGAAGAGAAATCCATTTCAAGCCACTAAACAGTTAAACCACAACAAGCTCAGGAAATCCTCTGGACTGAAAATAGTTCCAGCAACAGGGATGTCTGGGGGAGTTACTATATACTCTTATCCTATTCTTATTCTCCCCTAGGTACCCATTTCTGGCTACTACTGGAGGCAGTCTGTCTCTCTCATACAGTACAGTTTTCCACTTTTCTGTTCTTTGATCTCAGCCTCTCTCCCCAACAAATGCCAGTCCGGTCATGAACTCCTCTGCTTGACCTGCTTTCTGCTATTCACATCACATGCAGCAGCACCTCCCACATCCTAAAAAAAACCCCTAAGCCATCCTTGTGGGAAAGAAAGTTAAAATCCTTGCCAATAACTATTACGTATGTAACACAGGAAAAGGCCTGTGGGGTTTGTTTTGGTTTGTTGGGTTTTTTTTCCCTTCAGTAGATAAAACCTATGATGGAGAAGGGACACAGAGACTTACCCCTGGAGAATCATAGACTAGTAGAAACAGTCCTCCTTGTGGCACCGTGTCTGCTCAATAAAACATCCTGTTTAGCCATGAACACAACTTTTGGGCGTCTCAAGTGGTATAGGAGAGGACTGGGTGAAAAAACAAACTATGAGTTCAAATAAAACCTTTTTGCAATGACGTAGAGGCTGCTCCATCAGACTTCTATCTCCAGTTCTTGTCAGCAGAGCAGTTTTGCCAGAAATCTCTTGATTTGACCAATTTAGATGGAGTGTTTTTGTTCAAGATGCAGGGGGTAAAATTTTGTCTTCCTGTGATGTAGAAGGAAAGGTCTAACCAGCTTTCTCTGCTATAAGCCACACACATTGCAGTAGCCAAAACATTACCATCCTCATTAATGGGGAAGAATATGGCAGATGAAACATGGCCAAGCTCCAGGTATCCATACTTCTTAGTCCTTGTACAGTGAGATAAATCATCTAAGTAGCTTCAACAGCAGCAAACACTCAACTCCTCAGGTAATTATCTAGTGCTTCACTCCCATGTCTGGTATCTTAGGTTTCCTAAAAGGCTAAGTGCAATGAAGTATCACAGAATGCTTGAGGCTGGAATGAACCTCTGGATGCTAAACACCCCATAAGGACCAGGGCCTGCAAACATGAGGCTTCTTCCAATTGTCTGAAGAAGGCCTCAGCTACTATTTCTTCCTGATCAAGTAGTCTGCAACGGATATCCCTAAAGTCCCCCATGTTGGCCTGCCTGATAATCCTGACCCATAATCTCTCAGCTGGCTCCTCATCCATCCCACACAGAGCTCCATGAAACCTCTGCTGCACTCACAGGGCAATGCTCTCTCCTCACCTTCCTGTTCAACGTGGTTGTTTCCATTTCCCAGAATCAGTATGAGACTGTCCACTATAAAGCTCTGCTGCAGGTGCCCCCTTCAACCCTTTTTTTTGTTGATTCTCTTTGCTTGCCAACCCAATTCATCACTTGATGGTGGGTCACCACTTCCCTCCCCTGTCAATCCTAGTCTCACGGGGCACATTGTTGGTGGACACATAGACAATAGACACATAGAAAAGGAGGATCCAACCCCCCAGCAAACCTCCCAAGATACCAGGTTGGGTCAACTGCTACCATTCACTGCTTTCTCCCAGTGGTACCAGGTGAAGTACTGAGCTGCATTGGTGAGAGCTTCTAGGCACTGAATCTCTTCTGTAGCAGCAGATCTGCAGGGGAACAGAAGCCGTACTTCTGGGGCCAGAAGCAACCAGCTCCTAGCCTTCATCATAGTGGGAGTCCTGCTTTCCCACCCAACAGACTCTGCCTGTACTTCCCTGAGTGCAGCTTTCAGGGGTTTGAGCGTTTTGCACCTGCAGGGTGCTGAAGAAGACCTGGTTGATCTTAATCTTGACATCCTGATGCTGTGCAGCCACTGCCTTCCTCCCACAGCTCTGCTGCATGGCAACGCAGACCCTCCCAGGCACCTCCTGTGGGCAAAAACTCATCTCCCCAGCCGTGCTGAGAGGCCCCCTGTGTCCCTCAGCCCTTGCGTTGTGGAGCTGCACTTGGGCCGAGGCTGCCATCACAGGGGCAGTCTGCTCAGTGCTGCTAGGGTCTGTGTTCTGTGGCACATGCTAACCATGGCAGGGCATGTGGCTGCTGCTCACAGTGAGGCCCTTGGCTCTGTCCCGCACTAACTGCTGCTATGGGGAGCTGCATCCTTGGCCAGCCAGTGGTTGCACAGGGCTGCCCTATACCTGCTGGAAGGGCATGTGTCCATTTCAGCCTGGAACCAGCTGAACAGGAGCTGAGAGCCCCCTTTCTTCAGGAAGAGGCTGGACATGTTTGAGGTTGCAGTATCCTAACATGCAGCAGCACACTGATGCTCCTCAAAAGGCTCTGAAGTCCTCCACCAACCCCAGAAGAAACTCAAATAATCTAGAATATTTCAAAACAGAGCCCAGAAATTGCTGCACAAACTGCTGCACCCGATGGCTGCCTCTGACAGGTAAGCAAGCCCTCAAATGCGTGTCTCCAGCAACACCAGTTTGCCTTCAGTGTTGGCAGTCGTCCATTGCGTAATACTTATCTTGCCCTACCAAGTAATTTTAAAATTCTTTAAAGAAACCTGACGCTGCTAAAGTAGTTCTTCACTTATTCACATCCAAACTTCACCACAGCATCTTGATGTTTGAATTTAGTACTCACTGGCTTAGGAGAACCACAAATTAACAACCCTAAGGCCATACAGAGCCCTGAATATACTACCTGACTTGTAGTAATAACACATACTGCATTAACGCAACAGGGAGTACGTTTCTGGGAGTAATAACTAGAAATCAGCTAGAAGTAAAAATGTGATTTCAAGCTGCCTGCATATGTGCAGGCATGCAGGCATCTATAGGCATATATACATGCAGAAATGTATGATAAACTATTTTGAACCCATATTAAATATAATCACAAGCCAGAAAAATTAAGACGAACCGATCTATCAGCTTTTTGTTTGTTATCTTCTAAACTACACTCACACTCATATACAGGGATGCTAATTGGCGGGGGTGTGTGTGTGTGTGTGTGTGTGTGAGTGGGTGGGTGTAAAAATTGAATGCTATAGAAGAGTGACCTAAATTTGCCAAGCTAAACAAAATTTCCTTATTTCATGATTTCCACTTTTTAAGTTCTGCTGTCACAGGAATGGGATCATAGGGTAATTCAGGCTGGAAAGGACTTTAGAAGGTCTCTAGTCCAAAATCCAGTTCAAAGCAAGGTCAGCCATGCGGTCAGGCCAGGTTGCTCAGTGCTTTATGCTGCTGGTTCTTGCAAATCTCCAAGGGAGACTGTAAAATCTCCCTGGGCAACCTATTCCGCTGCTTGACTGATCCCATTCTGCTCAGTTTGCCTTCCCAAGTTTTTCCTTGCATCCAGCCTTATACCCAGGTTTAGCTTCTGACTTTGTCTCCCTTCCTTCCCCTATGCATTGCTGTGAAAAGCTCAAGGCCGTCTTCTCAGTAACCTCCCTGAAGTTATCTGCAGGCTGCTCTGAGATCCCCCAAAACCATGCTGAAAGCCCAGCTCTGGCAGCCTTCCCTCACAGGGCCTGTGCTCCAGGCACTGACCATCTTGGAGACCCTCCACTGAACTCAGAGGAATTTATCAGGCTTACATGTTCTTAGGGTGTCAAAACTGAGCACAGTATCTAGATGCGGTCCTAGTAAGTACAGAGTAGAAGGGATAATCCCCTCTTAATCACCTACTGGCTTTGTTCCTGTTAATACGTCCCACAGTGCTGTCTACCAATTCCTCTGAGTGATTTTCAGCAGATCTGCCACCCAAACTAGTCAGCCCCCAACCCTGTATCACTGCCAAGGGTTCTTCCTGTGCAGGAACTGGACTTCATATTTGTCCTTACTGATTTTCAGGAGGTGGTCCCATTCTTCCAGAGGTTCTAGGTGCCTCTGCATGGCAGCATACAGACTGATTCCTCCCATTTTGTGTCATCTGGGAGCTTTACAAGCAAGGCACTGTGTCATCTCCTCCAGGTCACTGATAAAGATGTTAAACATAACACATTCCAGGACAGATCCCTGTGGCAGCCCACTTATTACCAACCAGTTTCTACATACCTCCTAAGCCTAGAACTAGGCTATTTACAGGTGCAAGAGAAAATCTTCATGTTTCAAGTGTAAGCCGCCAGAACACCCATTCCCTCTCGCATCTAATTCAAATACGGCCTGGATTGAAATGCTCTATGGATTACCACCTGGATCAAGGCCAGGAGGGAGTTTAGCTTGCAGCCTCTTCCCATCCCAGGAATCACTCACATCTTCATCTCCCAGCTCCATCCACTATGTCAGGTTTAAGTCTGTGACTGACAAGCTTGTCTTGATCTGTGCCTGTTCTGTAACTGTTTCTCCCTTGACCTCTTGCTCCACCCTCAGCAGTAAATCACGTAACCTTTCATCCCAGCTGGCCAACGAGCTTCCTTGGTCACAAGCTCGCTGGGCCGAGGGGATTGCTTTGCCTTGCTAGAATCTAAACTCATTACCAGTCTCCTTTCAGCAACATGAATTTAAACTGCTCCTCTGCAGGAGAGAAAGCGTTGTGTGACTTGGTCACCACATGACTGTTCATGTAGTCTTCAGTGGAGTTACTCCTCTTTGCAGAGGGCTGAAATACTTGCAATTTCTCTTTTTATTCATAAAGACATTTTCTCAATAAATCACGAAACACCACCAGTAACTTAAATTCAGTGCATTACTTAAAGGTCATCTACAAGAATCTGCTAGTTTGCAATTTTTATGCATTTCTTATGGACCCCTTTTTTCCTAGGATATTCTCAGGGTTTTCCCTTACTCCATTCCACCACTTCTCATTTGTTACCAGTTTTGCTATTGCATAGTTCTGTGTCTTCCATAGCACATCTGTGCAAATCGGTACATGTTCCATTGACAGTGGGAGATGAACCTTCCTTCTCAGGGGCTATTTTTAATCACTGATGCTCATCAAAGCCTCATGGGCCAGTGAATGTACAAGAAAGAGTGGAGCGCATCTCCTGTTGACAAAACAGGCAGAACTTTCAGAGTGCTAGACAAGCTTCTTGAGATAAACTTTGTTTTCCTCAGTTGTAGTTGTGCTATTACACACGACTAACAAGAAGAGAGAGCAGGGAGCGGATGGGAACCCACACCAGAAACATCAAAAGAAATTGAGAAGATACAAAGATAAAAAAATACTAAACAAAGAGAGTGCATGTGCCGATTTTGTTTTTAGCACATCACACTTACATTGTGAGTTTTCCATGGCTACTGCCAATCTTTTGTTGAACTCAGATGTTGCCTACTATGTAGAGCAACAGTGCACCCTGTTCTCCCAGGAGCACTTGAACTTTCTCCCTAGATTGGTAGCTCTCCCCTTCAGAGCCACTAATACCATTTCCACAGCACTTTGTCGGATGAAGAAAAGAACCATGGTTCAAGGAAGGAGACCAATATACTGTGCTTAAATCTCACAACCTCATTTTCAGGACCATGTCACTAGTCTGCTTTCGCACATCAAAAATGCAAATGAAGAGAGAAAATAAGAGGCACATCCTCACAGGCACAGGAATTCTTACCAATGAACATGTTCATAGGTGTGCACAGAACCCAAGGCCACGGAACACCCGGGTTTTTCAGCATATATTCACAACCTGCCCTTTTTCATGAATATACAACACAAAATTGTTCTGTTTGAGTTCCTCCTCTGTCGGAAGTTAAACCAGCAGATGCTTCAGAAGATTAACAACAGAAATGGCAGAAAGGAAGTAAAAGCACCCACATATTACTTTAATAACCATGGCTCTTACATGGTTGTATGTCTCTCCTACATGTGAGACAGGAGAGGTTGCCCTTGCTGCATGCAAAGCTGTTACGTTCTAGATTCTCTCTTCACAGCGTTTCAGTACCTCTCAGCTGCAAGAATGTATCCACAGTAGGTACCAAAAGACGTCAGGAAAACCAAGTAGGCTGCTCGTGTCTCTCAAAGATCACCCGCAGCACATACACTAACTTAATTTTTATGCAAGTGAGTTGGCATGCACTCCCTAGAAGTGTTACAGCATTTTTGGTGCTGTGCTGCGTGTAGTACCAGTGTGCCAGATGACTCCCATCAGCTTTAGTGGTGAAAGGTGTGTGGTGATACCTGATTTAATATTTGTGAAAGCATGGATGAGGCTGCACACAGATGCACAGGGGATAACCAGAATACAGTAGGTCTTCAAGCACTGCTCTGAGAGTAATCTGAGTACTGGCAGAACCCACTCTGACCACTGATCTCCTGTAAGTGTTTCCTGGAAGACAGACTACTATCCTGTAGCAGTCACTGGTTAGAAATCACAGAACACCTAGATAGAATGCTCGCAGGAGAAATGAACAGCTTAAAAGATGTCCAAAGGTCCAAATCTATGCAGTTAAATAAATAAAAATGCCTCCTGATATCAAGATTATGACAGACAAATTAGACCTCAAAGGCTCACAAGAAAAATACTTGAAGCTATTTCCTGGCTGAGACAAAACCCCCACTGCTTTGGAAATGAACGAACCTTTGACAAAAGAATGGAAAAATGTGGCTGAGGGACAACAGAAAGGAATGTGAGGGTGAGGATCTCCTTCTGTCTAGCAGAGCTAATGGCTATCAGGAACATCACATTTCATTACCAAGAATATGAAATCATGAGGTTCAAATAGGGGATCCACCTTGACATGCCCCATAGTTGTCTCAGTCATTCATCCCAGGAATGTAAACTGAGGAACACTTTGGGGTTTCTTTAATCCCTTTAGAACAAAATGGGATGACCCAGCTAGTTAAAAACTACCTAAAAGTCCTCATCAGTACTGAGTTTAAATAGGATGGTGGGTCCTAAGCAGAGATGGCTTCAGTACCAAGGACTGCTTTTTCTTGCTGAGAAAAGGAACTGTAGTAATGTCATTGTTTCCCCAGGTACAGAAGCAAAGTCACCATGCGATCCTTGATTGGGAAAGCCAAAGCCACATTAGTACCAAAAGATCTGTTTTTGCAATCTACCGTACCCCTATAGCCCCTCTTCAGCTGAAAGATCTCAGAGCATACTTGGCCTAACAATGGAAAGTGCTGAGATATGGTGAGGTATCATTGGAAGAATGTTCCCTGTCTTTAGTACTAACAACAATGAAAATTGTTTCTTCTGAGAACTGGAATGTGCCCAGGCCCACCAAGATATGCAAAGGGACCTGAAAAAGTGGTTCTTTTCTAGAGTAATTTTTGAAACATGTTCCTTTCTCTGTTATTATGGAGGTAAAAAGACTGAACTTCACTCAAAAACTCTTCCCTGCTCAAAATAAGAGCCCCTGTATGGTCAGGACAATAGACAGAAAACCTTCCTCTGTAAAGCCCATCAAATCAGTCTTAAGAGTTGCTAACAGGACAACAGACGACACAGTAGAAAAAAGTGACACAAAAAGCTATCGCATCAGGAAATTGAAAGAAACAAATGTGGTATTAGGCACACCATCCATACAAACTTACACAGCACACGAGGGAGAACGTAGTACAGCTCTTCGAAGACTGCAAAAACATTCTCCAACGTTAAGCATTAACTTCTTCTGGCAAATATATGTGTATGTAGTCAAAGACAAGAGGTGTAACAGTCTATGCATTCTATATAGACAATGTCAAAGTTCCACCTTTGTTTTGCTGCTTTATCCCAAGTGTTTGTATATATAAACCACATACATATGTTTTAAGTGTATGTGTATCAAATAGAAAGAAGGCTCTGACTGTTGAAAGTTGTTTTATGACTCTACAGGCGGTAAAAGAAACAGGTTTACACTGAAAACAAAGTATTTGAGGCTAAACAACGTAGAAGATTTTTCTGGGGTGAAGGCTCTGGTATGCAGCAGCAACACACTACAAATTCTAGACTGTTAATACTGTCTTTTTTTTTTTTCTTTTAGGCAGATTGTAATTGTCTCTTTTAGCCCAACTTGCAAAACCAAAAGGAAAAACAAACCCAACAAGAATCCCAAACTATGTTCCAAATTCAACATGAAATGCATAGAAACTAAAAACATAGAGTCACAAGTTTTGAGCAAATTAATGAATTAAGTGTGGACTTAAAAGTGTTCTCCTGACACATCAAGTATTTTATCTAAACTAAACAGGACAGAACTAAGCAATCCTAGTTCTGTGTTATGGCCATCCCTCGCTTTCTTAGTTTGGATAAATACAAAAATGGAAAGCAGGCAATGGATGCTGATCTGATAGTAAATACCACAGTTATTTTAAAAAAACACACCAGACAATGCAAACAGAAAGAAGTGACTGAACTTCTGCCCAAATCCCTCCAAATTACTCCTTTGTATTTATACTGGTTTGTATCTGGGGGCACAGAGCTGGCTTCAGGGGAGTCCTTACTTGTTATTCCACTGCATAATGCTGGCCAGATAACAGAAGGCAGCTTCACAATTTTGGAGAAGCACTATAACCTTGAAAGGAGCTTGGTTCATTACGTACCAGGAAACAAATGGAAGTATAGCAGCAGGTCAACTACTAGTTCTTTAGTTCAACTACAGAATTTGTACACACCTTTTCCAACACACACTGCAGCTGGGTAGTAGCCTGATGACTGTTCCCCCCGCCCTGACAACTCGATGGTGATGAAACAAGGAGCACGACGGCTCCCTTTAGAACCAAGGAATATGTCAAGTTGGAAGGGATCACAGAATCCAACTCCACGCTCCTTGCAGGACTACCTACAACAAAACCATACAAATAAAAGCATTGTCCAGATGTGCCTTGAACTGACAGGCTTGGGGTTGTAGCCACTTCCCTGGGTAGCCTGTTCCAGTGACCAGCTACACTCTCAGTGAAGAGCTGATGTCATAAATGAGAAAGACTCCGAAACCTCCCTGGTTGGGGCCCACTGAAGGGAATGACAAGCAGCAATGACTGGGCACAAGACACATATTGTCCCTCAGAAAAGGACATGTATATGTGAGGGAAAGGAAGGACTATCCTAGGCTGCTAAGAAGGTATAGTGAAAGAAACCCAGAAAAGACTGGGTCATCAGGGTTTCACAAAAAGCTGCTAAGAAAAGAGGTCACGTTAAAAGATTTAATGAGAGGCACTGTAGGAGCCATTGTTACTGATGGGTATATATTGCTATCTGCAGTGCACCTGTGAAGGCTGTTGCTATTAGGCACCTTTGAAAGTTCTTGTTTCCAGATGGCTTTACATCTCAGCCTCTTTTGCCTCATTTTTTGGTGTTGCATTTAACCTTATTCTTCTTATGGAGGTTCGGATCCTCTCTTACTTAGCTGATCCAAATTCCTTACTAACAACATTTGCCCTCCGTAGCAGCTCTCACCCTTTTTCCACAAACACACCCTGGGCACGAGTCTCAACTCTCTGTGTTCTTACATACATTTCAACAATCCAACCACTTCCTCCAAATCAAAGAAAGCAACATATACTCAGTTCCCCTCTCTTAAAATAAGTATTAATAGTGAAATCATCACTGCTAACTTAGTTTCCCTCAACTAGGCTTTCCTTTTGAATAGAAGACTCCTATCACCGCTCATCTGCTATCAAGTACCTGTTATCTGTTAATATCCTTCCCTCTGCTCATCTCACTAGCACCTTTCAGATTAGGAAATAATTTCTAATATGCTTTTCACCCAATGCACCTCCACACCCCATTGTTTTTCCATCACCTAAACAATGAAGAATATAGCAGAAGATACCTAGAAGGTAAAAAAAAACCCAAAACAACATTTTTCTCTTCCTTCCTCCTCCAAGTCTTCTCTTTTGAAATGGTTAGGAAGGATGACAGTAAGTGCCTTTTAGGGAAACAAAGGCTGTTTCTATGGCCTTTCAGTATGTTCCAGGTCAAAGGCTCCAGAGAAACGGTGGTGTTCATCAGGCTCACGTAGCATGTTACTGCATCTATAGATATGGCTAAAAAGAAACCGTGCTGCTTGAAATGAACACTGTACTGTTTTATTCATTATGGATCAAAAACTCCTCTGTTCTTTAAAATATCTTTAGTTTACAAGAATTTAATTTTGCTAAATAGAAACATACTACAAGGAACACAGAAACCTGTAAGCTCAAAATATATCTACCAAACAGCCAGCTTGTTCCAAACCAGGCTATTTCAATGTGTGGCGACTTTAGAAGAAAGCTGTTTTACAGTATTGGCACCTCTTCTCAACATATTAAAAGAAAAAGCTTTTTAGGGTAAGAATGTTTCATTTTAACACATTCTTTTATATTGTAATACCAACAGAAACTACTACTACTACTTAGGCTGTCACCAACTTCACATCATCTTTTATACCGCACGTCTTAAATTGAGCAATTGTCTTGTATCTATAGAAAATTAATAAAATGCAACAATACTGTCACAGTCGTACAGAACACCTAAATCCCTTCAGCTCTCTGGATCTGTTCAGAACCACATAAATTTGTGAACTGCAAGTTTTATTTATTTATTTTTAATATAATAAAATTACTTCCAAGTAAGCAGGCAGTGTATTCAATAATAATGCTTTTTCAAAATACTGTGTTCCTTTGTATCTACACATGTGAGGTAGGATACAAGCATCAGAAACATGGCTAGCCAAATAAAATATCTTTTAAGATGTTATCCGTCCTCTAAAAAGCCTACATCTTAAAACTATTCCAACTTGTCAAATGAAATACTGATTTGCAGAGTTCGAACTCAGTATTTGAGATGCTTTCTTCCTTCTCACATAGATAAGATGCAGTGCTGCTATCTCAAAAGAATATACAATATACATCTTCATTATGGAAATGAAAGTGTTACTAAAAATCACATCATGTCTGCCGTGAGGCACTGAAAAAATGTGAGTGTGCAACGTTTTTGTTCCTGCCTATATACACTGTATGATACTATGTTTATCCTGCCTATACAAATATAATGGCACTTGGTGAATTCTGTGCAGAGGTCAGATCTTTTAGACAGCAGAATCTGAAGAACTGTAAAGCAGATTGGACGAGTTGTTTCCTGCATTTGTATCCCACTTAGCAACATTCTGCTTTTTACTTTTCCACTAGGAACAATATACCAGAAGCTGTACTGTACATAATGAAGCAGGTGTCCTAAGTATGTTGGACAAGCCTACTGACACAGCAATATCTGCTTATTTCTGTGGAATATAAGTCACTTCTGTCAGCATTAGGAAATTGCACCTAAACTGGTAAACATCTTTTGTAAAGGTAACATCCAGCAAAGATGTACAGCCTGGAATGGCAATCTGTGAGCATAACAGGAAACAAGAACACACTAAGGTCCTTCTACTACTGATGGATGACTGGACAGAGGGTCTTGATCAGGTGAATTTTATCACTTTGGTCATCACAGAGCCATCAGAGTAGCAGGATGGCCAGCTAGAACTCATCTTAATCATGCATTTGTAGACACACTGGCTTAGGCAAATATGGTGGTATACCTGAATGTGTTTCTTCAGAAAAAGGATTTGTAAAACACGTTGCACACCTACCTTGATGAGGTAGAGATATATCAATCTCTACAATACATATATATATATACACACACACACACACAGAGACAAGTTATTAAAAATATTCCCACCCAGAAACTCAGAATTTTCTATGTCCAGGGTATACAGTTTCAGGATTCATGTATACTCTTTTCATTACACGCCCTGTGTGCACAAGTGTTAGAATATTCACACAGATCAATGAACTTGGTTTTGAACTTAAATGCATTCGTCCTATGCAAATACAAGAACTAACCCCAAAGAACCACAGGGATGTGAACTTGCACAATCCAAAACCTGTTGTGTGCGTTCACAAAAGTAGACTTTGGTCATCTGTCAAAGCCTACACGTGCAAAAAAATAGCAAGAAACCTGCACATGCACCTCTATGAAGTCTGGTGGTGGGTTGCTTTTGGTTTTTTTGTTGTTTTTTAGAATATCAGATGAGAAATGCTACGCCAGAATGAAGTATTTAATCTTCAAGTCTAAGTTTCTTGCAAGTTACTCACAAATTGAGCATATTCATTTTTAGTGAAAATGTCTTTAATATGAATGCTTTTTTTTTTTTGTAAATTCTAATGTTTTTGTTCACATAGATTGAAATGTCAAAACAGCAAATGTCAAAATATCTGAAAAAAGGTTCAATTCTGCTAGGAAATAGAGTCAACTGGCAGCCTTGAGTATAGTTAATACAAGATTCTAGATTATCCTAGATGGAATAGATGTACTCACACTAAGCAGTTTCAAGGAATTCTGTGTTTCCTTCCTATCAGTGGATTAGCTAGCCCTAAATATTAATTGTCTCAGATGGTGACAAGTAAAAAATACCATGCTTCTGGAATCAGAGTGAAGTATTCTTGAACACTACTATCAAGATTACAATCGCTGTTTGCATATGATCACTGAAAGTTTCCTGTTGCACTGCAGCAAGAGAAGGAAATGTAACACAAAGAAGCCTAATTTGCTGCAAAGTACAGCAAGATACTTCGGTAATCTCACAAAAATTTCATACTGGAACTTGTTACAGTGAGTTCAACTTGATCTTTTAATGTAATACAGTACATTTTTATAAACTTAACATTATCATTGCAGAAGAGCATGCTAACTGAATGTTAGCAATTTATCTTTTATACATAATTATACTACTGTAGCTACTGTACGCAGATCTCAAAATGTTAGTACATAAAATATTCATTTTCTTTATCTGAGATGAGAATGAACTTAGAAGAGGTTTGAATATAAGAATGAAATATTTGCTGTGCCTATTTCTCAAGAAATAATGAATTACACATTATAACCCAAGAAATCAACATTTAAATTGCAAAACTATAGTTTAAATTTACATTAAACATTATGATCAGTGATGTGCATCAATATTTGATGAAGTTTAACCTAACCATGTTTATGCACATAAAGCCTCAAGAGTCTGCAGCAGTTTCAGCATCACTTTTTTCATATTTTTGTATAAAATGGACTTAAAGGTACATCTTCCATAAATGTTTTCAGTGCAATTCTGTCAAAGAGGAAAATATAAAGCTAGCTTTCAATCATTTTATACCATAAAAAACCCCCAACAACTTGCTTTTGCACTGCTGAAGCATAAGTAAGCCAGTTCTATTGTGCCAACTATTTAAAAGTCAATTCAAATCAACCATAATTGCCTTTCTAGACCGCATTTCCCCCGTATCCATAGGTATAAATGTTGAAAAGCTGAACACTGGATGGGGTGGGGGTGCGGGGGAAGTTCAGATGAGGCAGAATAATCTAATTCTTTATAACACCTTCTTCCATTGGTAACAAAAAAAAATGCATAATGAAAAAATTCTAAAGGTTTCTTTACAAGTGATCTTACAGTTTGGAAACCAGTAAATTCATGTTTTAGTATTATCCTTCCCTCTAATCTTTACAGGCAACCTTGCAACTGTAACTTATTTGTTGTTGGATTATATGAAAATGTTCCATTCTTCAACGGAAGAATATTTCTTAGGGTAAAAATTGATTTTTTCACATTTTGCCAACTGTTGGGAACCAGAGGGAGAACAGCACCTGAAATTATAATATGTGCTTGGCTAAGCATCGTGTAGCAACCTATACATTTTGGTTCAAAGACACAGTTTGTAAACTGTAAAACTGCATACAGGATACTGCTGTAAGTATTTTGTTTCTCTCTTTTTTTTTTCCCTTTTTTTTTTCTTTTTTTTTTTTTTAATCTTTCTTCAGATTATACCTTAAAAAACAAAACAAAACAAACAAAAGAAAACCAAAACAAGCTCTCTTACGGTTGCACAAAATAAAAATGGAGCTTCATTCAAATCTTGAATACCTTGACTGCAATAATCAACAGCTGGTTATTCAACAAAGACTTAGCTCTTCATACCAAAAAAATTTGGCTCAAAAAACAACCAAAACAAAACAAAACAAAAAAAGGTACAATAAACTCTCAATAAAAGGTTCTCTCGTGAGGCAACCTACCATACACTACTGCTAGATACGAGTTTCCAAAAAAAACATTACATCCCATTTTCAGCACATTTTTCATAAACATGCAACTTCACTATAAAATACAAAACACTTGGCTCTCAAGAACAGCTTTATAAAGACACACTGCATCAATAAAATTTTTCTTTGTGATTAACTTTACATTGTAATAAGAACTGTATTTTCACTAATGTTTATATATCAGATTTCATATTATAATGTAGTAATAATTTGCTCTGTGAACTTCATGTTCAGAAGGAATATCTATACACATTAACATACTAGACTATTAAAAACTCAGTTACAGAATTTTATTGATACAGTAGATTAATAAAAACTGATAGGGGAAGATAAAATGGGTAGGGTATTCAGTACATTATTTAATAACACACTTTTACAATTAAAATATTTTAAATCCTTTTTGAATTTTCAATGCCACTAGAAGTCCAGAAAAGTCTGGCATCAATACTGAGGTGTAAAACAAGTCAAACAGCTTCTTTCACAATTTGCATCTCTTGTATTAATTCTATCCAACATTGTTCAATTGTAAAATAAAGTAGTTTAGCACCTCTGATGATAGGTAGGTGCCTAAAGGTAAACACTAGGTTAGATTCATGAAGGAAACAAAGACCTTGTTTTTTCTTCTTCTCAACAAATAGTGGCAAAAGAAAGTGGCACTATTTGTTCAACTGATTATTTGTTTTTCACAGTTAAATGTCAACAAGAGTACAAATACAAACACTGACAGATATTGCTTGAGATCAATTTTCAACAAACTCTTCCTTTTTTAAATCAATAGATCCAATAAACAGTGGGGTACTGTCAGTTTAAAGCCGCAGATAAAAGCTATACAAGCACTTTAGAAGTCAGAAACATTAAAAAAAGAACTATTTACAGTTTTCTTCTTTAGTTCGTATGTCTACAAAGCCAGCGCACATTACACTTCACAAAAACCCACAGTTAATGATATCAACATGTGTGGCTAAAGCTTGTGACCTAGGGACTGCAAATGCAGGGGCAGTAAAATAAGTTTTGTCTTTTTTTCAGCAACCCCATTTGTGCACTAACAGCTTCATTCAGTCTCAAGCTTTATATTAAAAGCATTCTTCAAAGCTTTCACCTGGAAGGCTGAGAACAACATGTTCACTCATCGCCTTTCCCTTTTGGAAGTTCTGCGGCGGACCTGTTGGGAGAAGAAGTATTTGAAATGTTTCTACAGAAAAATTTTCAAGAATTCAAGAATAAATATATTCTACAATAGAAAAAATGCTTATTCTCACAATAAAGTTTTGAGTAACTGCACAAGGTATCATTCATTACTCATTTTATCATAGGTACAAATCTCAGTCAATGACCAGGACATAACTTTGATGTTTTTGAGCCTGTGTCCTTCAAGTATTCAAAAATAATCTAGTTTCCTTTTCAGAGTTTTCATACACTCAGATGCTCCAATCATCACAAAGGTCCAAAAGGCATTCATTCACAGTTATATTTTTTGTATCACTTCTAACATTACTGACCTATTTGTATGAAATAAACATAAATTTATTTTATCATATTTGCATATGCTGGTAAGAGGAAGAAACTGGTTTAGGATTCTGCTCCAAGATTCTGTACATATTTTCCAATGTTAGTCATTCTGTGTTCCAGTTTTGTATAATGGAACAATATTCACTGTTATCATCAAGTTGAAAAGAATGGATATGAGTTAGCTGGAAAATAATTCCCATGAGGTATAACATAACTCAGGCAGACAGATAACAAAAGTTATACAGAAGAGGAAATTTAAGATGTCTGACAAAAACTGACTTTCCTAAGAAATGCAGCTTCTCTGGGCAACTACAGTGCAGCGCCAGTACACAACAGTGGCAGTTGACAACCACCGCATACAACTTAACTTTCCTCCTTTAAAATGAAAGAAAAGGAGAAGTAATTGTCTGAACATCAACACGCAGAGGACACCACAAAGACTCACAAAGGAAGTATCAGGCATTTTTCTTACATTGATTGTGGTAACTTCCTCTTCTTCCATTACTTCTTCCTGGGGAATGTCATCACTGACAGGTGAACTACTCTGAAAGACGTCCATCTCTTCGCTAGATTCATTCTCTTTACTGGCTGCTTGTTTGGAACGTCCCGCACGGCTACAATCAGAAGAAAAAGAAAGATCAGTTTCACAGTATATGGGTCTGTACACGTATAAACTGTATGAGAGCAAACATTCTACTCTACAAGAACAGCAGCTGTACAATTTCATACTATATAACGCTTCTGTCTTATATACCTATCTCCTTCATCCAGACACAGAATATAAGAGGAACTAGGAAGCGGGATAACAGCATTTGCAAACCAAATCCTTCTGTAAGAGAGAGCTAGAAGTACAAAAGTTGAACAATTTTTGCTTCTATAGACAAGACGGATTTTTCTCTTCAGTGACAGAACACAGGCCAAAGAAGGTTGACACAACAGTAAGCAGTAAACATGAAGTCAAACAGCCAAAGACTGAATACCTGTTTGTTAGTTTTTTCCTTCTATTCAATTTCATGAATAGACATGCTCTACTTCTGTAAGAGTTTATACACAACAACATTTGAATAACTGCATCTATGTTTTTAGACTGGACGAACTTGTGTTGCTATTTATGAAACTAACACTACAAGGAACCTAAATGCACACCTTCCAAGCTAGCTCATGCTAACAGCGAGGTATAGTCAGGATAACAATGTTCCTGATTATCCTGATTAAGGTAATCAGTCAACAATATCTTAAATTGTCTATGTTTTAATGAGAGATGAACCACAAGCAAAAAAACCAAACAAAAAAATCCAGCTATGTATGACAGGGGCACCCACATTACCATTCTGATTTGGGTCATTAGCACAGTTCAGAATCAAGTCACTAAATCATTGTGCTTACTAAGGATGACAGAGATGTCTTGGTGACATCCAAACTAGGTGATTTTTTGGATGAAGTGAAACCAGAAACTCTGTTCCAGCTGACAAACACAATTCAATACCCAGTGGGGGCATACAGATTCAAAACCACCATCCTCTGACAGCATCAATCCTGAGAACCACATTAAAATCTGCACAAAACAAAATCTCTGAATTGCATATTGTAATTACAGTATAGTGGGGGTTTCAGCACCAATCAACATGGCATCCTTTAAGGAAACAATACAAATTAGCCCAACTCAAACCTTCCAAGACTAACAGAAGCAACAGAATTGAAAAGAAAACAAAAGAATTATTCACAAGCTAGGTTCACCTTTTCACATATTACAAAAATAAGCCAAATCCATCCCTAAGGATCCCAGAAAGCTTTAAGCATTTGGATTAAATACATTCTATCTCGTGGCACACAGTGCTGCTCAGTCTATCAGCTCCCTTCAGTTAAAACTGCCATCCATATATATATAATAAAAAAGGGAGAAAGGTCTGATTACAGTGCACTTTGAAGACTGAGGAATTACTCCAGTCTCACCTTTTTCTTGGAGATATGAAAAAAGGACAGCCAAAATTTGAGTGATCTGATCACAAAAAAATAAAAACATGTATACAATATTTTTTTTTATTAAAAATAAATTGGACTCAAAAACCCTGAACCAACTTACTTGGGCTCCTCACACCAGGAACAATTTACAGTCACATAAAAAAGAGCTACGCCTGTTACTGATCATGTGTACTGATTCAGTTTATTTTCTGTTTAAAACAGGGTAAAGAAAAACACCGAGTTAACTGATTTTACCAAGAAGTGAATCAGAAGCTACTTAAATATTTGCTAAAGGGCATCTCTGAGAAATGCCACAGAGCACATCACCCAACAATAACTTGTTGGCGTGTCTTCTCTGTGTGGCAGTAGCAGTTTCCAACTCTTGTTCCACTGCAACATGGAGCAGTGACTTCTGTAGTAACCAAGACAGTGTTGGGACCTATGTTTCTGGTTACAGAGTAAAGGTAGAGGTCTGCCCTGAGGTAGGGAAGCAGAACGCTGGCAAGGTCAGGATATTGTGTGCGCAAAATGCCCAAACCTGTGATCTGGTGCAAAACTAGAATCTGAATTGAGGGTACAAGGTTGGTTGTCCAGGCTAAGAGAAAAATGCCAGACTGAAGATAGGCATAAGTAGTACCTTAAGGAATTTATCACCAGGTTCTAGAAAAGTATCTTGCAAATGTGTTCCACGAGCTGGAGTTTGATACCAGTGGGCAAGTAAGTCCTGCCCACTTGTACACCTCTGCTTTACATATATTGCATATACAGGTACGGAAAAGGTAGAGATACCTGTAGCTTCCTACAGCAGGCACAAGAAAATGAAGCTAGCCACAGTGTATACCTTTATTTTGGAGCTTAATACACCTCTGAATTTTCAAGAACTACTATCTTTCATAGATTGTATGACCTTTTATTCATTTGGAAATTATTTAAGTGGGTAATAAGGTGTCCACAAATTACAAAGTAAGCGAACATTAATTGAAGAAGCAGAATAAACTTAATTTTCCACAGTACTGTTCCATCACAGTAACAATTTGATTCTTCCTCCCTATCCAAAACAAGCATGAGCACTTTTTGCTCCTTGAAGTCCTAATAAAGCCCTATCTTCAAAGCCCCCATGGGCTTTACTGACTTTTTTCCTAGATGAGCAAAGCTACATATACGCTACCTGAGCACATTAAACTTATTTGTAGCCTCTTGCTGTGGTTTGAGATGCTCCAGGAGAAGCAGCTAGGGAAAACATTTTAGAAATAACAATGACAATTTATTTTCTTAACTGTCAATTAAAGTATTCTGAAATATTTTCAGTAAATGATTGTTTGGGGGCAGAGAGGCATATTTTTAGTTTTAACTAAACACAAATTGAGAAAATATTCACCACTTACACTTTTTTTTGCTGTGATGGTGGTGTTTTTGATCGCCTTCCTCGTCTTTTCTGTGGCGTGGACTGTGCTGATTCAACTGTACTAGTTTCAGATGGTTCTGCTCTGTTTTGAGGAAGACCCAAATTGCAAAGTATCAAATTATAACTAATGTCCAATGATAACAAGATCCAGCTTACAAGAAGACAGACTTACCTCTGCTGCGTTCTTTTCGGTGCTCTGTTTTGCCTCCCTTTTGGTTTTTGTTCAATGTTTTCAGTTTGCCTTTCTTCCTCCTCCTCCTCCTCTTCTGCTGCAGCTGCTGGCGGCTGTTTTTTTTTATTCCTTTTTGATGACTTTGCCACTGGTTCTTCCTTTGGTGTTGCCCCGTTATTTGCTTTGGGAGGGCGTCCTCTTCTCCCTTTCTTTGGTGGACTGTTCTGTTCATCCTCACTTTCTATTACATCTTCTTTTAGCCTTTTTTCCTCTTGCCATTGTGCATCATCAGATTCCGAAACAACTGCAGGTCTCTTCCTTCCCCGTTGACTACCTCTAAGTTTCTGCTCCTGACCCAGTTTATTCAGGTCATCTATACCTAGTTTCTCTTCTGAATCTGTGATAGCAGTTTTCTTCCTTCCTCTAGGCTTCTCCATCTCTGACTGAAAAGGAAAGATTATACCTTTAAATTACAAAACTAAGCTGGCATATTAAACTGTCACATACACAGAAGCTACAGAAGCTCCCTGCAACAAGAAAGAGTCTTCAAGTTACACAAGCTGTCTACTAAGATAGCCCTCCACATTCAGTTCAAAAACCTTTGCAAAAGCATGAACACATGCATACATTTAAAAAGACACAAAAGAGAGAAAGATTATTTCAAAAGATACGCAGTTGAAACACTGAAGTGTGCAAGGTCTTCCTCATTTGTACCCTCAGCTGTCAAGCGTGATTGGCTAGAACACCCATAACTGCATTTTTATCAGGAGGAACATCTAAAGATACAGAGGATGGGAATTGTCAACCAGTGGCTTCAGCTCTGTTGTGAGCTGCAGGGGGCTTACGTCTGGCTCCCACGCTGGCAGTGTCAAGGCACTAATACAGAAGATGGAGGGCAACCTGAATTTGTAATTGCAGAAGGAAGCACAGGAATTGGCTGTAGCTGCCAAAGGCCTGTTAGAACTGCGCAGACTCAGCATTTGCTCTGCACAGCAAAAATCCCAGCCAGTGCTTCAACGAATCATAGAAGAGTTTGGATTGGAAGGGACATCTAAAGATTATGTAATGGCAACCCCCATGCTGTGGGCAGAGACATCTTCCATGAGATCAGGTTACTCAAAGCCACATATGACCTTAAACACTTCCAGTGATGAGGCATCCACAACCTGTCTGGGCAACCTGTTCCAGTGGCCTACCATCCTCCTGGTAAAAAACTTCTTCCATATGTCCAGTGTAAACCTAACCTTTTCCAGTTTAAATCCATTGCCCCTTGTCCTGTCACTACAAGCCCTGGTAAAAAGTCTTTCTCTGTCTTTCTTCTAAACTCCCTTCATATATTGAAAGGGTGCAATAGGGTCTCTCTGGAGCCTTCTCTTCTTTAGGCTGAACAACCCCAACTCTCTCAGCCTGCCTTCATAGGAGAAGTATTCCAACCCTCTGACCACTTTTTGTGGGCCTCCTCTGGATTCAGTCCAACAGGTCTACATCCTCCTTGTGTTGGGGTCTTCAGAGCTGGACAGAGTACTCCAGAGGTGTCTCACAAGAGGGGAAGTACAGCAGCAGAATCATCTCCCTTGACCTGCTGGACACGCTTCTTTATATGCAGCCCAGGATATGATTGGCTTTCTAGGTTGCAAGCACACATTGCCAGCTCATGTCCAATTTTTCATCTACCAGTGTCCTTAAACCCTCCTCTGCAGGGCTGCTTTCAATCCATTCATCCTTCAGCCTGTACTGATACTGGGAATTGTTCCAAGCCAGGTGCAGGACTCATAAGGTTCACAGGAGCCCACTCCTCAAGCTTGTCCAGATGCCTCCCAATAGCATCACTTCTCTCACCGATTAAAATTCTGCTTCTCAGTTAATGCTATGATCTGCTCCCCAGCATCAAAACACCCAAAAATGAGTTCTGAATCAATGACTTTAAGCTGCTCGCTTACACATTCCAAGTAAAATACAAATACCCACAAAAACACCTGAAATACTGAACTATATTTGCTTTATCACTTAGCACTGTCGGTTACCAATTCAACCAAATACTTCTAAATATGACTTGCGTGCCAGCAGCTGTTTGGACTCTCAGAATTTTCAAGGTTTACATCTGAAGTGACATATCAATACTGAAAGCATCAGAAGTGTTATTCTTTAGACAAGAGATTCATGATTTTTCTATTTTTTGTTGTAAGCTGGTATGCTTTTCCCACAAGATACCTCAGTATAAGATGGCTGTTTATACTTCAAGACAAGCAAAAATTCAAGACATTTTTACTAGTCAGTAGCTTATGTCCCAAGCAACCTAGAAAAAAATGCAATATACTGACATAATGTGAGAACAGATAAATGTCAGAGTCAAAAAAATAAAGCTGTAGTGACATCAGATATAGGACAGACAATGCATTCTAGAAAATCCAGCTGTAACAAATCTGATCTTGTTTGTGTTATTCCTTTTTCATGCATATCCCAAATACTACAAAATTTACAGACTGCCAAATGTTATTAAGGCACAGAGAACCAAAATTTACTAATGGTATGTGAAATTCTTATTATTTGAACTGCTCTTAGAATTACAACACAATTATGATTTTCTTCAGTGGTTTACTTTTCTGTATTCTGACACAGGTGCAGATATTGCTTAAGGCAATATTTAGCCTGCTCATAATTTCATTAATAGATTAACACACTACATCTGAGTCCAAATCATTTTTCATATCCTCCTTAGGAACCTTTAGCATTACCAATCTACAGGAATACATAAATCCATCAGTATCAATTAGTAAGGACAAGGCTGCCTCTTTCAAAAGGCTACCACTCTCAGAGGCCTGAGTTAGTGGTCATTCACTAAAACCTCTCTCTGAGACAGAGACACATGTAATTTCTCCCAAGTGATCCTCACACTGTAAAAGAGCACAGCAATGCCACCGTTCTGCTACCACCTGGGGTTCACTCTTCTCACAGAACAGTTTATCTCACAGCATAAGCAATGTGCTTGTTAATCATTAAGGTGATTTTGCATCATACTGGATTGCATTTGTCTGTAAGCATCAGTTCGCCAGCTCATTCCACCCTAAAAACCTGTTGAAGACTGTTATGCACAGACACCTTAAAAATCAGGATGCAAGTTCTACTTGTGATACCTGGCATTCAGAACCAAGCATTTTCCTGCCTTTGGTACAGTACAAGTTGCCTGCAAGAAAACAGAATCCATACAGCTATTCAGATAACTCTTCCTTGACCTTCTAAGTCCAATGTCAAGCCATGATGCCCTCTAGATAACCAGAGAACAAACAGTTGCTATTCCTTACAGCTGCTAAAAAGCTAACACATCTATCTGGAAAAGTAGAAAATGCCTTAGCATCAGTGATGGGACAGTACAGAAAAAGGTAAGAATTATAATGCATCAACACTGTAATGAGGTATTAACATCCGGGTAACGGCAAGCAAGAAACCATGTATGATACAGACTTATACCTGAAATTTCAGACAGGTTAAATCGCTCTCCCAAAATCCCAGTATACTTGATCATTCTACAACTAATCCAATTACTTCTTCCAAACCTATATTTCAAGTAAATACCAAGAACACACAGGAAAAAAACCCCTCTACTATATATAGGTGAGCAGAAATCCAAGGAAGCTATCAACTTGAACAAACTGGTTGCTTCATCCAGAAATCCCAAGAATGAGACAAATCATGGACTAATTCCCATCAACCCAGCTCTAGCAGAATCTACCACGGTCAATATTACCAAATACTGTATTACCTGCAAATTGTAACTGTTAATCTTGAAAGCTTCCAGGAGTTATCAGTATGATGCGAAGGCAATGTAATATACACATGAAAACCAGACAAACTGCACCTTTTTTTCCCCATTGCATTTTCATATCCAATTCTAAACACATTTTCCACTAGTTTACAACATCAGCTCAGTTTCATGTTTCAGCATATGTTCTTGAATGATATCAGGTACTACCACATTCGTTTTTATTAGAAAGTCCTGGTGACTTAAAATGAAACATCTGCCATGCAACCAAAGAGCTCACCCTTACAAGATCAGAGTCGTCCCTTTTGTCAGTTTTCTTCCCTGGTAAAGGTGAAGTCAGTGTAAATTCTTCATTTTCACTGTGGTCCATTTCACTACTGTCAAGCCTAGAATAAATAAACATTTATTCTCTTCATTATTACAATAGAGTGGGAAATGATAATAATAATAATAATATATATGAATACCACCAATCTTCAGAAGAAATCTATTCCTAAACCCATGAACAATCTGGCAGAAAGAACCTTTCACTCTGCCTACTATAGCCACCATGCATCACAAGCCACAATGTCTAAGTCTCAGGATAAAGGTGTCAATCGTAAGCCAAGTTGAAATTTCTTTTTTTTTTTTTCCCCACTGGGAAAGATAAGCAGCTATTTGAAACAAAAGAGCATTTCTGAGTTTCAAGAGATGTGTGTGTTTGTGTACATTTGCATACACTTCTGTATACCAAAGATCCCCACAGACTGACCCAGCCAAAGCGCACACGCTTTCCTGTGGTGACATTTATGCAATACAACAGCGGATTCAAATTTCAGAGACCAGTTCACCCCTCAGCTTTCTGTTATTTAGGGCAGCAATTTCATTTTTACTTCCGTTTCTACATATGTAAATGTGGACAATAATTACTCCCGCGTATGTAAAACACTGAGACCCACAGAGAAAAGTTTATATACCAAAGCCACTACACAAGTGTTTCACCTGCCCTGGGGTAGGTAGAAGCAACATTTTTAAACAACAGTGCATTTTTTCTAATAAAAAGAAATATGGTATGCACTGAAATGAAAAATAGCATTCAAATACACATGCTCCTATCTCCTTGGCCTGGGCATTGTCTATTCTGAGGACACCTTCACTTCTACAAGGATAAAACTTTTAATAACTGTGACATAATCAGAAGCTCAGCTTTCAAGCATCTTTTTAACAGATGCAAGTTTGCCTTCAGTCAGACTGAACTGGAAATGCCATACATACTGAATCACTACCTTCACTTCTAGAGGACTTTTATTCTTCGGTATCTCCACTCAAAACACTAATCAATGTAGCTTAGCTGAATGGTGGAGATCATGGAAGTAACAGAACATGTTAGGTTGTATGCTCAGCATTTTTTAAAATGAACTGGATGTAGAACAGTATTGGTCTCAGATTCATTTCCTCCGGAGAAGAATCTGGATTCTAACCTGTCTTTCTTTAGCCAATAACATATTTTGGCATGTGAACCTGCATGATTTGTATGAAGTCTTTCAATGGACTTGCCATGGAGCTAAGAACTATTTCTTGTAAAACACTGCACTACATTTAAAAATCAGTATTAGTCACAGAAGTACCAAATGAGAAGTCTTATTTCCAAACATAGCATTTCCTCACAGCCTTGAGGTAACATGAGAAAATACGAATTGTGAAGGCTATGTAATTTAAGTGTCTGTGAAAAAATGTGTCTTTCAGTTAAGAAATGAACAAAAGATACAATAACTGACAAGTAACTTAAATTGACACAAAATAAGCTATAATTTTGATAGACAAATAACTAGAAGACTTATGTAGCTTTACAGTACCTTCCCCTCTCCATCACAGAAGAATCTAAAATCCAAAAATGTTTATTTGCAAAGTCCAGGAAAGTGCAGGACAAATTTATAAAGGAGGAAGTCATGTGAGGTCACCACAATTGGCTACCAGTCCTCACCATTTATGCCATGCTAACATAACAGCAGGCCACAAGGTTTCTAGGAACTGCAGATGTATGTACACACACACACACATACACACATATATATAGACACATGTGGGGGAGGGAGGTGTGCTTATATACATAAAATATACATATGAAGCTTTCCTTCCCTCCTACAGCTAACTCTGGGTGTGATTTGAATTTATTTCTGGGGTTAGAAAGCCAAACTCATGGTTTCAGTTATACCAATGTGGTACTAAAACTTTACTTCAAAATAAGATAATAGAATTATGTTTTTCACTTAGAAAACATTACAGAAATATTCAAAGTTTCCATTACAAATACTTGAAATATCAAAGCTCCTTTGTTGTCTACCAACCTCCCTTTGATCCTTCCTGGAGAGCTTGGATTTGAACTGCTGCTGGCATTGCTTACAGTTTCCATTCGTGAAGATTTGGATTGAGACTGCTTGCCTGCTGACGAAAGAGGCTTATTAACTGCTCCAAGAACATTGGCTGCTTTGGGCTGAAACCAAAAATATATTTCCTTTATTTTATGCTACACATTTAGATATTGTTAACATGTACTATGTTTAAAATATTCACAGATTTCACTTTCTGCAATCAGTATCTTAACACAAAACAATAAACATTTTCATATGAAACCTTCAACAGACACCAGAGGGAAACTGACAAAGCTGTAATCAAATAAGCTAGCTGCTACCAAAACCAGTATTCCTCTCTCTCTCTCCCCTTATATTCTGTATTCTCACTGGTAGTACTGGGTACTCACCTGACCTTGCAATAAGCCATGTCAGCACTTTTTGTGCAGTTTTATTTCTGCTGACCTAGCTGCCTGAACCAGCTCACCATTTGGATCAGATAAGCATCTGTACTGGCAAAACATAAATAGCAGTAGGACGGCCCTTCCAGAAAAGAAGCCATTCGACTGGCTCAGCTGTAATGGCAAACCACACTAGTTTCATCTGGGAATGAATGAGAATCTCAAAAATCAATTACTGTGGAGAAGATTCCGATACTTCGTGTACAGATTTAAAAATATTAGGCTTTTAATAGGTGCCAAAATTTCCAGACACTGGTGAGCTTCAGGTTATTTATTCATTTAAACGGATTATCTTCCGGACATGCCAAATACCTCCAGCTCATATTAACTTTTGAGAGAGTGGAAAGAATTTGGTTACTCCTAAAAAGAATAGACCTATATGCCAAACACCCACGGGTAAAAATGTTGAATTAAAGACCATTCTCGACATATTAGCATTATCTAAGATGATCCATCTTTTATTGCAATATTAGATTCCAGCTACATCTAAAATGACTGACAGTTTAAGAAAAAAGTTCAGCATGCACATCATAGCAGCTTTGAATGTTCCTTTTTCAGAGATATGCACCATGGATGTGCTGGTTATACTTTTATAGCCAGAGGGTGCTCTACATTTACACCAGAGATTCACTCTGCACTGAGTACAAGAAAACCAGCATATTCTGTTCAGAAATAAACCTTGGAGAAACAAAATCCAGTTTAAGAATTTACATGTATTAGTTTAGAACCTGATGCTAATCAATAAGCAAATAAAGAAAAGAGCTCAGAGGCCAAGAAATGTTCAGATTCGTGCTGGACTGGACATCACAGTAGGGAAGGACTAGCACAAACAGGGCCTGCATTAATAGCTCCTCCATAAGCACACAACCTACACTCAGAGCCTTGCTGCCCTCAGATACTGTTCGTTGCTTATACCCATCCCACTAATATCCACTCAAGCTAGTCTTCCATTCCCAAAAAGAAGAATCCCCAGACCAACTCTCATTTCACATTGCTCTCATGATGGCGAAGCAACTGAAAATGTTTGGTGGTCAAATACACATCTGCTGTTTGTTACAAAATTTCAGAACAACAAAAAAGGAACTAAGTACCTAGCACTAGAAATTTAAGTTAACATAAAAGCTACCTTCGGATTCAAAAGAATTTCAATTGGGATAGATGGAGCTACTTGAGAGAGTCCAGCAAAAGGCTACTAAGATGAAGAAGGGACAGGAACATTGCTCATATGAGGAAGTCTGAGAGAACAGAGGCTTTGGACTCGATGACCTCCAAGGGTCCCCTTCCAACCTCAAACATTCTGTCATTCTGTGATTTTTCTTGTGATAGCATAAACCATGTTTCTTGTTTAATATTGTCACAGTACACTTAATCTATTAAGTTAGTGACAAACCAGCAAGAATGTTTTATGTCAAAAACCAGATGAGATAACTTAATATTGACTACTGATCAGAAATTGGAAGACAACTTCCTTTTAAACTGTGTCTTCCTTAAGAACTGAATCTCTAAGCCAGAGTTCAAATACTCAGATGTGCAATACAGCGATGATACACTCCAGTCAATAAATGCTGCCTTTCAGCTTCTAATCAAAAAGATGCTGCTGTACATCTGCATTTTTTCATAATAACAGAAGAGGAATGCAAGTTAAGTTACTGGCTCGTAGCTAATGCTTCATTAGCAAAGTTAAGGATAATGAAGATGCTGAGCTTAATTTCTTTTGCGAGGTAATAAATCAATGTTCTCCTGTAATCTAGAACAGAGCATATTAATACAGATGAAAACCACAACTCTCTTTTCCTTCAGTAGATTTTAATTTTATTCAAAAGAGTACCTGGGTTCAGTTTTAGTGAAGAAAGATACTGCCTTTCAATATAAAGCATATTTGGAAAGAACAAATTACTACAACCATAGAACAGTCAGTTATCTTATGAGATACTGTAAGATGGTATTCAGCTTTGCCAAAGATTAATTTATGTGATCTTCAAAATAATTTATATTAGTTTTTCACAGTTGTTACTTCATATTCAATATTCCAGTCTTCTGCAGAAAAAAAGGTTAATCATTTTGCAAATTTGTCAAATATTACCAGGGTTTTTTTTGTACTCACTCTCTTAAAAACAATAGGTCTTGCCTACTATTACCACAAGCCAGGACGGAGAGTAGCAGTTTTCCCTTCTATCTATCTCTTTCTCTCTATATGTTCACTAACCTTTGGTATATAAACCCTCTGGGCAAAACCAAATCTATTTTCTTGAACCTCTTCATTAACGACATGCTAGTTTCCTTAAAAACAAACAAACAAAACAAAACCGACCTAACAAAAACCCACAAAACCCAAAAACCCAACAACCACCAAACAAAAAAACCACACATAAAACAAACACACACACACAAACATCAAAAAAGCTCACAAGCACAGCACCAAAAAGCAAAACCCAGAACCCCCTCACTATACGTACCTTTCCAGGAGTGAAAAAAGACTTCATTTCCGGAGGAAGATAGTTTTTGGTGTTACTGAAATTCTGTAAAGGAGGAAGGGGGGGGGGGGGGGGTTGGAAGTCCACGCAAGAACCAGAAAAAAAAATATACACATTTTGGGGACGGTACCAAAAGATTTTCTTCAAGTCTTTTATGTTTTTGAAATTTTAAAATTCACCAACATTATCTTAGCAGGAGGAAATCAGTGTGTGTACACATATATAAATGTTTATGAAAACATATACACACCTACATACATTTTCAACTACATTATAAATTGGGAGAATTCCAAGGTTACAAGAACTACTGAAAAAACACACCCCGAATTACAACTAATAAAGATTTAGACTTATCTCAAGAAAAATGAGATGTCAAGGTATACCTTGTCAGGTTGAGTAAAGTATCTGGCTGGAAGTACAGGGTCTTTAGGGGATTCCAAACTGTATGTTGTACTCTTTGACATAATGATATTCATTGCTACATCACAGACTGTGTATAGTTTCTGTAAATAATGAAATGTTAAAAACCAAATAAATAACACTTCATAAGTTCATCACAAATCTTGAGAAAAGACAGTCTCTTTTGAGCACAGAACTACAAGAACTCACAGTTTAAAAGCAATCATCTTAAACATTTACCATTAGCCTACATCTTAACCAGTGTATTGAAGAATACTAAAATACAGGAGCAAAAGACAAAAGCACTGTGGGCCCAGCAGTTGAGGACAGCCAGCTTTCATGATCTTTCTACAGTTAAGAATAGTGTATGCCATGCTTTCAAAGACAAAGCTGGGAAGAAAAAAAATTAATAAAAAACCCTGCAGTCTCATCTCTGTGGGAAAAGCAGAAAAGTGACAAATCTGTACATTATGTGATGCAAAAACCTCAAAAACAGGATCAGGCTTTGATACATTCACTACACAATACACTCTGGAGACATCTAATGCATGTATTTTTCTTCCTGTATTAAACTTACTCTTGCACTTTTGAAAAGAAATATTCTAAAGCAGTTTAGTGGATGATTTAGACAGTAAAAATTATAGTTTACATATATTTAAAGTTAGCATTTAATAATCTTACTGTGAGAGAAGCAGTAGGACTGCTATTACAAATCCCTTGCAAATGTGCAAGATCTACTGAAGCACAGGAAAACTGTCATCTAAACTACAATAAATATAATCATTATAGTATATAAAGTAACAACTCCCACATACAATCCTACTGAAAGACATTTTAAGGTTGGTACGTAAACAAAGAACAACTTATTTCCAGAAGCAGGCCAGAATTAAATGCAATTTCCAATCAAAAAGCATCACCTACTTCATTCATTTTTGCATCATCTGGTCCTTGAGCATCCTTAGTCTGTTTGATATTTTCTACCATTTTTCTGATAAATGCGTGACTGTTGTTTTCATTTTTAGCCATCAGTATTTCCAGTATGAACCACAGGCACCTAAAGGAGAAATGCAGTATTCCTTATGAATAAAAATGCAAAATAAGTTATTTCAAAAAGCATATCTGAGAAATTGGTTTACTCTAGGTTGCACTAGTATTATGAATAGGAACCAGGCTAACTCTGGGAAACCAATTCTTTAGAAAAAAAGAAATTAAGAGCAAAAGGTGAAGGCTCCTCTGTAAGGTATCAAAGAACACTAAAAAAGCACATATATTAAATCTCACAACATTTTATGGAAATAAATGCCATCATTATGTGCACTAGATAAAGTATCAGAATACCACAATAAATTCAATTTTCACTTAATATAGATTGTCTTAACCCTAAAAATAACACTATTACAAGTAGTCTTACTCTTTAATATCCTTGAGTTGTTCGATGTCCTGTACTTTGACATAATCTGGGTCATGAGCTAGAAGATGGATAGTATAAGGAACAACATACTCTGGTAGAAGTGACAACAGTTTCTCTGAAAAGCAGAAGAAAGATGTATCAGAAGACTACATCCAAAGAAATACACTTTTCTGCTACAGAGGAAAGTAAAATTTAAGGTCAGCATACATTAAGATAAACTACAGGCACATGTGGGTCTGGCATTATTTTATAATGTTATATCTCATGGTTGACGTGCAGATGTTTCATGCATGCAAAAATTAAGATTTTAATTATCTCTCACTCAGGGCTGCTGCATATTTTCTAGCTACCTTGAGAATACAGCTACAGTCACCCCCAATCCCTTCCTTGGTTCAAAGACTGTATTCTGAAAGACTTTGAAAACCAGAACTGAGGACAGATCACAAAATCCATGTTAATTGTAAGATGTGAGACCAACACAACTGTAAGATAAGTGACTATTCTTTTGTGGATATTGCAGTGTACAGTCTTGCTGGCAACAGAACACAAAGGAATGCCCTTTGCAGGGGCTTTGCAGTCAAACTGCCACAACATTCTCCAAACCCACAGATTACCTTATCTGTTTAAATAAGAGATAGGAGGCAACATGAAAGTTCTAAAAAAGTACTAGTGGACTGAGTTTGAAAAGCTCAATCCCACTTGAACAGAGCAGCACAACTGAACTATGACATTCAGAACATCAAAACCTTTTTCTAGCAGCCTCTCAAGTCTTGTAAAGAGTCCTAAATGAAGACTTTGTGAGAAAGTCTTTCCTATATCACAACAGGCAGATACATATTTCCTCAAGGACTCAGAAAGTAAGGACTTTTGCCAAAGGTCCTCTGAGTTACGACCACAAAATACACATTCCCTAAGGTAACAAATTCCTGAGCTCACCAACACTATGCAGAATGAACTTCAGCACCTTGAAGTCTGAGGATGAAAATCAGAACAAAAAAGGTCATATCCCGCAGGGCAAGGACAACAAAACAACAAGTTGTACACCAAAAGTCAAAAAACCCCCATTTTGCAGATAACACCCACTCTGCTTTCTTTAGCCTAATGACCAAGATGAACTGGATGCATAACACACCGAAGTTATTAAACCTGTACCCTGCAACAGACATAACAGGCAAGGAAGCCATGCTAGTAGTCTATGTATACTACTGTGGTACAAGCATCTGATTTGAGTGCTTGTTGACAAATGTAAAAATCACAGTATTAACATATGTATGGATAAACACTTGACTTTGTACATTTGAACATTTTTTAAGTTAATGAGTGCTCATGAAAGACATAACCAAATGTTATTTTGGTAAGCTTTTAGCTAACCCGTATTAGGTTATGAATAAGAAGTGCAAACATCTGTAAATCATTATATATAATAATTGAAAACTATTTTAAAATACATTAGAACACTGACATTTTTCTCCAATATATGTATTCTTATGAGATGTGCTTGACACTGTTTATATCAAATAAAATACATCATTATTGTAGATTTCACAAGACTAACTAGATTGCCATGCCGAAGTCAAGTCTTGATCTATCCCACTCTGCATAAATAGGGATAAGGTACAGCCTATTAAAATATCTGAATTCATTCATGCAAGTAAAGTGTTCAAAATTAATGAAGGTCCACAGAAGATAGTCTGTCAGGTTCCAAGGATACACTTCTAGAAAGACATTGCAGTTGATGCAGCTAATTATCAAGAGTAGTATCTCTACTCCATAGCCTGGAAGCTATCATACAGTTTGAAAGAAGCGATAAAATTGCCCAATTTCTTTCCATTTCAAGCTACATTTCTGCAATTAAAATCTAGTGTACTTTGCAAAGTAGTTTTTAATGAGGTTTCAACTGACATTCCACTATTAACTTTAAAAAAATCCTTCACTTCTTCAAGCACTGTCCTACATTTCAGCCAGCAGCTGTTTGTGTAACAAAAAAAAAACCCACACCAAAAAAAGCAGCAAAGCTGTTGCAGGGAAGAAAGAACATAATTATGATTTTAGAATGTTAGCAAAATTGGCTTGCCTTAGACATGTCCCAGGCAAACCAACTGGCTATTATTTGTATTAATTAGCAACTTCAGCAGAATGCTTATCAAGAGCAGCTCATGGACTGAAACGTTTCATTAACTTCCTGCCTTGTACAATTTCTAACACAACTACTGTAATAATTCCAGCTGGGTCTGGAAAACAGACAAAATCCAGACAAAACAGGAAAAGGACAAATATTGACACATATATTTAACCTCTGTCACGACCAAAAAGGATAGTAGTTACACATTTTTTCCTCATCTCTAATGAGGACGGACAACCTGAAAGGTGGGGTGGGTTTATGGACATGAACTACAAGCACTTGAAACTAGAATGTGCCAAAACCCCGATGTCAGGCCTTTATGAGCTTTTAGAAAAGAAAGTTATTTAAAAAAAAAGAAAAAAAGTTGATCTTTACTCCTGTAATTTTTCCACTTACTGACTTGCACATAAAAGCCCAGTCTTACAAAATAAAGATTCCTATGCAAGACAAGTCTCTACCCAGATGAAACTTGTAACAGACACACAATCAAAATAGGTCTCCTCTTGAGTGGCTTCCACTCTGAAGAGCATTTAGAGAATTTAAGAGGCCCCAAAGTAATTCCTGCCAGCCTGTAAAAGGTCAGCGTGGAGGAAAGATGCATTTTACTATCTGGTACCAGCCCTCAGGAAGTTTTCCTTAGGCAAAGTATTCAAAAGCTTACCATTTAGTCAACAAATGCTGAAATCCCCCCAAACATCTGAAGACTATCCTCCTCACTTGTTCTAAGTTTTCAAGCAAAAGTGTATCACAAAATTCACACCTTTATAGATGCAGAAAAATAGCTGCATTAATCAAAGAAGCAGATTCTTAGCCATTACTACCCTGAGTTACTGTCTGGTCACTAGAAAGAATGACAGAAAACATTTAAATAGTATGATTTTACCAGAACTGAGTGAGCTTTAGCTGTACTACTGTGATGATGATTTATTTAAAATTCAAACAGTTCAAAACATTTCATTTGATAAAAGCTCAGACTGATAAATCTGAATGTCACAAAGTTAACATGGTAATCCTTAAAAACAAAAATCCTGCAATACAGACTCCATAAAAAGGAGTCAGACACACTTTGAAGTCCTATTGGATTAGAGGAATCCCACACACCTAGGCTCCTCTTCATTTCTTCTACAGATTTTTTTGACAGTAACTTTGCAGCATCTATCTTAATACAGTTAGGAACTTAATTACTTATAATCACATGAGAAATCTTATACTTTCCTCCTATGCGACTACAAAGAGTTTTCAGCTTTCAAGGGGAATAGTCTTATGATGACTTAAAGAAAAATCCAATGACCAATTGCCTTTTTAACATGTTATCAAGGAGGGAGAAAAGGACCACTCTTTTTTTTATCCCCCCCCCCTTTTATTTTTAAGGCTAATTAACAATACACAAAAGGATTTCTCTGCAGACTTATTCTCTGATCAAAGTCTACGGGACTAAGGCACACACAGACTGACATGGCTAATATAAAGTCTGCAACACATAAATGCAGAAGGAAGTAAGTTATCTGACAGCAACTGTGAGATCAGATTCACAAAACAGGTCTGGTCCAGCCTAAAATGAAATTTAAAAATCCCCTTCACAAAGGCCAAAGCAACAGTAATCTTTCAAAGAAATAAAACTTTCAAAAACTCTCATTTAAAACACCCATAGCTCTTCACACAATTGTTTGGGTTGGAAGAAACCATGAAGATCATCAAGGCGAATTGTTAACCCAGCACTGCCAGGTCACCACTAGACCATGTCCCTCAGCATCTACACGTCTTTTAAATACCTCCAGAGATGGTGACTGCACCACTTCCCTGGGCAGCCTGTTCCAGTGCTTTACAATCCTTTCGGTGAAAAAATTTTTCCTAACGTTCAACCTAAACCTCTCCGTTGCAACTTGAGGCCGTTTCCTCTTCTTCTATCACTTGTTACTTGGGACAACAGACCAACCACCGCCTTGCTACAACCTCCTTTCAGGTAGTTGTAGAGAGTGATAAGGTCTCCCCTCAGCCTCCTTTTCTCCTGGATAAGCACCCCTAGTTCCCTTAGCCACTCCTTGTGAGACTTGTTCTCTAGACCCTTTCACCAGCTTCATTGACCTTCTTTCACCACAACTCTATGGGCCCAGCCACCCAGCCAGTTTTTTATCCAGCAAAGCGTACACCCATAGAAGCCATGAGCAGCTAGTTTCTCCAGGAAAATGCTGTAGGAAACACTGTCTAAAGCTTTTCTGAAGTCCAGGTAAACAACATCCACAGCCTTTCTCTCATCCACTGCTAAGAGGGTCACCTTTTCATAGAAGGAGATCAGATCAGTCAAGCAGGACCTGCCTTTCATAAACCCACGCTGACTGGGCCTGATGGTCTGGTTGTCCTTTATGTGCCACATGACAGCACTAAAGATGATCTGCTCCATAACCTTCTCTGTCATTAAGATCAGACTGACAGGCCTGTAGTTCCCCAGATCCTCCTTCTGGCCCTCCTTGTAGATGGGCATCACATTTGCTAACCTCCAGTCAACTGGGATAAATGATGGAAAGTGACTTGGTAAGCACTTCCACCAGTACCCTCCATACCTTTGGCTGGATCCCCTCTGTCCCCATAGACATGTGTGCTTTTAAGTGGTGTAGCAGGTCACTGACCACTTCCTTTCCTTCATAAAGTCTGTTTTTCCCTATGACCATATACCAGTGCTGTCACATTGTGTGTGTGTGGCTTTGAGTAAGTCAAAAGGTAAAAGGACTGATTTTATAAAAAAAGAAAAAAAAAGCGAACATTAGTTTGTAATAAATCATCCTCACAATCAGACTGCTTGCACTGGAGTTAAACTCATCCTGAAGTGCCTACAATATACAGACCTTTGCCAGCAAAGTCTAGAAGATAATAAAGCAGTGCAAAGACAGTTTAGTACACCATTTGTGTCATTAAGGTTCCATGCTATTAAATTACTAAAATAAAATTCATCACTGTCACTTCACTTACAAAATCAACCATTAAGTTCAAACAGTACACATAACTGCCCTGAAAAACTACTTCACTTCCAGAGTATTTAGGCATAAGCATTTGCACAGCTTTAAACAAAACTGAAAGATCTCAGAAATGCCTGTTAAAACTCAAAAGAAAACCTGGACTCTAGTTTCAGTTTTCATTAGATACCTTTAAGTGACATTCACAGCCATTCTATGTATAAAAACAGAAACCATCAATATTTTCACAGTATACTCACATTTACATTTCAACTATAGCACTTGTACCAAAAAGTGATTTCTATTCTCTTACCACTAACTGCTGCATGTTGCTTCAGATATTCCCTTCTGACATTTATGTTCTTCACAAGGCACTGCCTAGCATGAGCTCTTCTCTCTTTCACGGGATCTTTTGCACACAGTGCACAAATAGCCATATATTCTAGTGGCAGCCGTAGTCTAGAAAGGCCTTTGTGAAGTTTCTGAGCAAATATTTGTCTCACTTGGTAACATTCATCCTATTAAAATAAAAAAAAAGGCAAAAACAAAAAAGGCAACAGTAAACTTCTCTAGAAGTAGTATCGACTGTGAAGTAAAACACAGAATCTGGGTGAATATGCAAAAATCAATTTCAGACCTTGCAGCCACAAAAATAGAGGAATTATAAGATTGGTTTTTAATGTGAATTCAGAGCAATTAAATTGAATTAACCAGCTGAAGCTTCCCTTAAGATCAGGAGAAGAGTCAAGGTTCAGAAACTGTACAGGAAGATACTCGGAACTCAAGGCCTAATTTAGCATAGTATTGAGGCATGGAGTTAATGCTGTGGAGTTGTGGAGCCAAATTCAAAAGATCTGCACCAAAACAGTGTTTAGCTACCACTAACCACTGCGTTGATTTCACCACTGTAATTTCACAATTTTTCATCAAGCCATTAATATTAGAAACCAAATTAAATTCAACAGAATTACCAGATAAAATAAGACCAAATGTTAAAGAGAGAGTACCAGTCATTTCTATTAGACTGTGGAAAACTATTAAAAACTGACTGACTAGGAAGAAAATAACTTGTGCCTAACAGTTGCTAAATAATAAAGTAAAATAATATGGAGGCAGCAAATGTACAATTTGTTATGCAACATATTTCCAGAAAAGACATGAACTTAAAAATTATCTATATGATAATAATCTACATACTTTAAGACATCATTCACTATACCTCAAACCATTTAGTAACACAAACCAAGGAAGGTTAACAAAAGCAGGTGTGGAAAACAGTTAAAAGAAAACATACAGAAAAGCATGAGGTAAACAAGGCCACCAAAACAGCTTGGCATATTTAACCTGCCAAAAAAAAAGGTCAAAAGGAAAGATTTATCTCTAAGCATTACAAGCGCAAAACACATTAACATGAGTAAACAGCTATCTTATTCAAATGACAGTTTTGAAACCAGAAAGAGTTGGAGAGAGTTTCCAGCTGTCAACCAGTATGAGGTGCAGAGACAAAACCAAGCCACTGGTAATATTGACTCTGCTCAATTCAAAAATGGCATCAAGAGAGATCGTGTATTAGGTAAAACAAGCCTCCCTCTACCCACACCCAAAAATTAAATCCAAAAGAAATTAATCAACCCCTACTTTCCCTTCTGTGCTTCAAACCATAGTCTTCCTCTATGGACTGAAAGAGTTGAAGCAACCAAAGACTACAAATCCAAGTCGTGAGGCTTGCTCAAGGTCCACTGCATCTTGATAGCAAACCCAGCCCCCAGCGAAGGGCTAAGATGTAGACCTCTTTTTCCTGCTCAGTAACCTCACCTAAGGCTAAAACCTTTGGAAAACTCAGAAGAGACCTGTGCTTTGTTGGTATGCTGAAAAGGAAGCATGTCCTCCTTGACTCAGAGGACAAAGGAAGGTATAGGTCATTGTTACCGATGGCATGGTGTGGCACAAATCGATTATTATTTCTTTACCTTTTAAAATTAAGAATAACCTTAAATTCAGCAGTTACATTAGTCAGCTTGGTAGGGTTTGGTCGCCTTTCTTCTAAGTGAAACACTTTTTTAATAGCATACAAATAAACCCTATACATTAGTCCCATTTTATGTATCTACTTTCCTGACTTTAATGTTAATTCATCAGAAGTCCACCATTTAAAAGTATTTAAAAACCTGAAATATTTGCAAAGCAGAACATACTCCTCAGACACAACTCTGATTCTTGAAAAGACAGACCTGCTTAAATAAAGCGCAGAGTTGACAGAGTAAACTGAAAAAGCTTTGTGTTTTTTAAACAAATTAAACTTATGCAATCAAAAAGATTTATTCTAAATACAATTAAAGTTGCATTTTCAACGGCAAAGCTTATTAGATCTTAAATCTTGCCTTAAGACCTGTTAAATACTGAACTACTTAACACTATATTCAATTATTTTCTACTCTATTTAAATATGAGGCTCTGCTGACATCAAAATTTGTTCTGCAGATCAAAGAACTTAACTACTGGTGAGCTTCCAGGTTTTGCCAAACACATATATAACTTACTTTAAAGTGACTAAAACTACATGTATTTAATCATCTGTTTACTAGTACAGCCTTAAGACAGCGATTAGTGACAACACTTACATATTCTGTGCTCTAATCATTCCCCATTACAAAGAAAAACCAAACAGCCAACACAGAACAACAGCAGAGTCTGTGCAACCCTTACAGACCTTAAAAATCAAGCTTTTCCTTTTGCTTAATCCGCTTCCTGATCTGACCACTTAGAAGAGAATTTGCTGTAAATTGATTTACATAATAGAGTTGACCTTAACATCACCTGAGTGTCCTAGTCTGTGGCTAGGCTTGATAATGTTAAGAATGAATACACTTTTAGAACAATCAATCTATCATCAAGCAACGGATTCCAATACTAGACATTATAAACTTACATGTATGCATATATACACATGCAAACATCCCAGAAATCAATACACAGATGGCTTCCATAGGAGATTACTACAGTACCACTTGCAACAGTTTCAGTGACTCTTGCACTTACATCTACATCTGAGGGTCTGGACTCAATAGCCTGGCAGAGGGAAAGGAAACTGAAGATGACCGAGAACATCTAGAAAAGTTGTTCTTAAATATTCTAAATCCATTAGAAGCTGCAAAGAACAGTAGTTCTGTCCTGACAGAGCTTACAATCTGAATTTTAGTAAACACAAGAAGCTCAAAGGCAAAAATAAATAAATAAATGAGGAGGAAAAGTGACAGAAGTGATACTATAATGGAACAGGGTTTCCAAGAAGCTATGTCAAGGCATATGTATATCCACACGGAGGTGATTATAGATCAACATGGCTTCAAAAAGGGTAATTCACACCTTAGTCATCTAGCAGCCTTTTGCAATGGACTGCCTGCATAGGTATAAAGTAAGAGCAACTGATGTCATTGACCTGGAGTTCTGTAAAGCCTTTGATATGGTCTCACACAACATTCTTTTCTCTAAATTGGAGAGAAATGAGTTTCACACATGGACTCTTCAAGGGCTAAGAAACTGGCTGGAGAGCCTTGGCCAAAGAATCATGGTCAAAAACTTAATGTACAAATTGAGATCAGTAACAAGTGGTGCCTCTCAAGGGTCAATATTGTGACTGATACTGTTCAACAGCTTTAGTCCTGTCATCTGTGTCATTAATGTGTACACCCCTCCACAACTTTGTGAATTACACCAAACTGAGGGGTGCAGCTGATACCCTAGAGGGAAGAGATGAAATCCATAAGGATCATGACAAGCTTGAGGAGTGAACCCATGTGAATCTCATGAGGTTCAACAAGGTCAAGTACAAGGTCCTGCACCTGGCTTAGAACAATCCCCAGTATCAGTACAGGCTGGATTGAGAGCAGCCCTGCAGAAGAAGGCTTGGGGACACCGGTAGATGAAAAATTTGACACAGCTGGCCATAGGTGCCTGCAGCTCAGAAAGCCAAGCATATCCTGGGCCACATATAAAAAAGCATGGCCAGCAGGTCAAGGGAAATGACTCTGCTGCTGTACTCCACTCTTGTGAGACTCCACCTGGAGTACTGTGTTTGGTTCTGGTTCAGTTCTTTCAGCCCAAGAAAGACACAGAGCTGTTGGTGCCGGTCTAAAGGAGGCCCACAAAAAGTGGTCAGAGGAACACCTCTCCTATGAAGACAGGCTGAGAGAGTTGGGATTGTTCAGCCTGAAGAAGAGAAGGCTCCAGAGAGACTGTATTGCACCCTTTCAATATATGAAGGGGATTTAGAAGACAGAAAAAGACTTTTTACTAGGGCTTGTAGTGATGGGACAAGGGGCAATGGATTTAAACTGGAAAAGTTTAGGTTTACACTGGAAGAAGTTTTTACATATGGAAGAAGCTTTTTTACCAGGAGGGTGGTAGTGCACTGGAACAGGTTGCCCAGACAAGTTGTGGATGCCTCATCACTGGAAATTTTCAAGGCTAGATTGGATGGGCCTCCAAGTAACCTGATCTCACGGAAGATGTCCCTGCCCACAGCGGGAGGGTTGGAATTATACAGTCTTTAGGTGTCTCATCTGACCCAAACCATTCTGTTATTTTGTAGCAAGATGTGACACTATCTTGTTGAGAAATGTTGATGAACTTATTATGTTCTTTTAATTTAAGTCTTATCTCTCAAAACTCCCTTTCAAAAATTGAGGCAAGATAAGTGTTAGTCCAAAAGATAGCAAAAAAAGGTGACAACAGGTCCATTATCAATATCCATAAACAGTTAACACTGATAGAGCTGGAAAATAAGAAAAGAGAAAAGTGAGAGACAGTGACGAATCAGAGGGCATGGAGCTGGCACCTAATGTACTGAAGAGTGTCAAACAATGAATGCAAGTTCTGATACAGGAGAACTGCAAGGCTAACATTTGCAATAAATAAGAGTTTGCCACAGGAGGGAAATGACTGAAGAAACGAACAGATTTTCTTTACTGGGATCAGAAGAAAACAGAACTTGTAAGTACTATATTAATTCCTTCTTGCTGCTTGGGGCTCACAAGCAGAAATTAAGGCTGAAAATTCCAACGTACACAGAGAAATCACTTCTAATACTTAAAGGATACAGAACTCTGTGTTCCAAATATATTCTCCCCAAGTATCAAGAAACCAAGGTCACTGTTGTCACCACAGTCCAACATACTTTCTATCATCTCATTACAACTTCTAATAATGCCATAATACTGCTGGCATAGTTCCAACCAAAGAATTTGATATTGATTTATCAATATACTAATATTTCACTACTTTACGTTAGCATTCTCCCACTTGGGCAGCCCAGTACCACAGACCTAATTCTCATCCAAAATCAGTTTTCAGGATTATGTAGTGGAAAAATAAAATTCACGCCAAGGCCAAACATTTTGCATGAAATCAGATTATCTCGTGCATACTTTTTGCTAAAGAACAAACAACATATACACTCATACATTTGTTGCTAACCCCCGAGTGCTGCCTAATTTCCTTACATTTATGGCTAGCGCACACAGCTGGTACTGTTCTAAGGTGATGATCTCATGGTAACAAGGTTCTTGTGCCAGCTTCACAATAGCGTTCCCTGCAGCCAGCCTCAACCGAGACATATCAGGTTTACTGAAAAACAAGCACATGGATTATGAAGGTTAATTAGTAAAACAATTATGCAGTTATTTGACTTAATTAAATCCCAATAAGTTTGCATTGCTGAAAACTGGGTACTTCAAAAAGATGGAAAAGTTTCCGTGGACTTCACCACCCCCACCCTCCCACATGTACAAGTAGTAGTAACTTCAAATCGGAAGTAGTTTCCATGTCACCACATTTTACAAGCTATTACCACCTTGCCCAAACTTAGCAATGAAAAATATTTCTTGGAACTTCCTAAAAATTCCACATGGATGTGAAACAGTTTTAGCTGTGCACTGGACCACCACAGTCCAAATTGCCCCTCAGAGACCTCATTTGATCTGTAAGATACTTTTGTTCAGCATGCTGGTTTTCCTTCAACAAGAGGCTCCTGCCCAAGTAGCAGCGTATTTCTAGTTCCCAAAGTTGCCAAAGATTTTCTAGCAATGATAGGTCAAAATCCATGCTGCAAGTCAATATAAATTAAGATTCATTAAATATTATGATAGGTGACTAGGTGAATTGTTTTAAGAAAACAGGAAAAATGATTTACCAAGTGCAAAAAACTTTCACCCTGATGGAAGTTTTACTTGACTTGCACACCCAAATTGTACTCCCACCTAGCTAAACACTCCAACCATTTCCCAGTTTTCATACCAAAAGATGAGTGCCCTTTTTTGTAACCTACAACCAAATTTACAAAGGTTATCAGAATACCAAGTGTCTTCACATGAGCTTTGCCAACTGATATCCACTTAATGCAAGCATTAATAAACTTTGTTGAGCTTTCACTCTTAGAAAATTTATTTCTGTAAAGGGTATTACTTGTACCTTTCTTCAGCCCAAACACAAATGAATTGAAAAGTTTTATGCATCAAAAGACACTAAGGAATTCTATTCAGACGTAGTAAGTACAGCTTGTTCCTTCAATAATTTGGAACAGGAGTACTTATTTGGAAATAATGATTCATTTAAGGGAGACAAATATTAACTTCATCATTTGCCCTTTATCCTTTAGGAAGAGCAAACACTGTAGTTTTGAGTCCATTATCATGAGAACTGGATGGAGCATTTAAAGAATGAGATAAAAATCTATTATTAAACACAGAGTGCATGATAAAAATACCTGCTGAAGAGCTTAAACTTTAAAACTTATCTAATCAGGCTTTATACACACCTCAGTATTTTATGGAAACCACAACATTAAAAAAAACCAAAACAAACCACAATCCAAACAGATCATGAGAAACCAAGGAACAGGACAAAAGCTGCACTAACTTTCAAACAAGCCATGAAGATTAACGTGGTAACATCCCATTCTTAAATGCTAAATTTCACTTTAACTTGCATTTACTGTGGTAAGTGAACCCAATAAAGATTCAATTTTTGCACTTCAGTGCCAATTATGCAATGACAACTTAAAAGTACAGAGTGATTGAACCAAAGAAAAGGATAAAATTAGTAACTTCGGATAAAATTAATAACTTTCAATCTCCCTCAGATTTGGTAGTGATAACATTTAATTCTGAAAATTGAATCAAAGATACTGCACATAAAAATTGGCCCAATCTTTACAGAGCACACGTATCACAGAAATACCCAGAGGGATATATGCACGCTGTGGGAAGCAAGTGGAGGTCTGTGTCAGTTGTGAATATCATTCTTACAACTTACAGACGATGAAAATCAGATCTGTTTATTCCCCAAAAGGATTATCCTAGAAGAAACTCTTAATTCAGGATTTATTTACGATCAAATTGTTACAGCCAAAGGATTTCTGCATTATTCCAAAACATACAATTATTAGGGCTGAAATAAAAGCTTCTGTACTGCATAACTGCAGGTTTTGATTACTCCTAATACTTTTGAAAGTTAGTACGAAGGATGACCTTGTCCTATCAGAACTCTCCTAGAGATAAAAAAAAGGGACCTGGACATTTGTTTTCTCAAGTGATATTACTACTGCTGAAGACCGGATGTTTGGAATGAGAATAAAAGTGCAACCACATGGAAAGATGCTATCGAGTGCCAAACACAGTCTTAATTAAGGTGGTGGGCTGCACAAAGATAGTCCAAATAAGTGAATGTTGAAATCATCTGGTGCATAATCATCTTCTCTCACTTTACAAACTAGCAGTTAACATTTCTTCTACTCCAGAGGATAAATGCCAGTGTCCAATTTTCTAAGCATTTTCCATGGAATAAAAAGGGTCTTAAATGTAACCTCTGAAAATTCTGCATATCAGGTGGTGGAGAAAGTTATCTATAGCACAACCTATGAAGTTCTAAACTCCTAAGTAATTCTTCTCTTGGCAACCTTCTATTTTAAGGAAAATGCAGATAGCTTTAAAAAAAAAGCCCAAATCTCAATTCAGGTTCATATCTAATATCAATATTTGTAGCAACAATTAGTGATACTGAAATACTCTTGGTTTATGCTACTTTTAGTAGCTTTAACTCCTACTACAAAGCCATGTAAGATTCAACTTAGCCATTTTACCTAACCACAAAGAGAAAATTAATATCATCTTGAATTCTAAATTTATAGGACTGTTTATGACTTATAAAATGAAAAATAAACACCTAGAAAGGATGGGGGAAATATTGTTTATTGACAAAATTAAAGCAAACAAAGAAACAAGCCCAGCACTGGTGAGTTTAATCTACTCATGCTAACATCTCAAAGTAATCAGTTGTTGTCTTAAACGCAATTCAACAAAGCCATCAACCCTACTCCTTCAAAGTGTGAAGGAGGAACAAAAGTAGGGATTTATTTATTTGTTTTCCAAGTGGGACCTTGCCTTCACCTGACACTCCAGGCTGAACCACGCTTTAAATTTCAAAATCCCATTACCTTACACTGTCACTGAAAAGTACAGTTGTATAGATTTAGAGGTATGGGGACAGTCATTTTGATGGCTTATGAGGACAATAACACCAAGATTATTCCATGACTAACATCCTACATAAGGTCAAATGTCTCCCTACCACTTTCAGTTAATTCAACCATCCTTAGCAAATTATACAATGTTTAGAAGACAAATGTGAGCCTCAAACACAAACACTGACTCTACACAGAATGACATCAGATCACGTACAGTTTAAAAGATTATGTTCTGTACTGAACAGACAATTCTCTTTCCAAAGCCTACTCTAATTTTTAAGGAGCGCTGTCAGATTTGCGCAGTAGTAAGCACTGCCAAAATGAAGATAACCTCACTGCCTTCTCAAAAGATGAAGAATAAAGGTCAGGAAGTGTCAGCAAGATACCAGCAAGCTCCATGCAGAACTAATGTGCATGAAACACCATCTCCTCTGCTTCCTGTTCGGAGTGTACTTATTAGCATAGCTGGTATAGCTCACTCAAACAGAGACAATAGAGACCTGCCCTCTTGGCAGCTTAGCCCTTTCCCAAAATGCTATACTGGGAATCAAAGAAGAGTCGAAGGGACCTCTGGAGCTCATCTAGTCCAACCTCTCTGCTCAAGCAGGGTCACCTAGGACAGTGTCCAGATAGCTTTCTAATATCTCCAAGGATGGAAACTCCACAACTTCTTTAAACAACCTGTGCTAATGCTTAGTCACCCTCACAGCGAAAAATGTTCTCTTGTGTTCAGACGGAACCTCCTGTATTTCACTTTGTGACCACTGCCTCTGGTCCTGTCACCATGCACCACTAGGAAGGGTCTGACTCCATCTTCTTTACATCCTCTGTTCAGGTATTTATATGCATTGATGAGATCTCCACTGAGCCTTTTCTTCCCTCATCTGAACAGTCACAGCTCTCTCACCCTTTCCTCATCTGTCAGATGCTCCAATTCCTTCAGTACCTTTGTGGCTCTAAGAAGCCCCTATTCCAGTAGCTTCACATCCTCTCGCATTGGGTAGCCCAGGTGTAACATCACCTTGTCAGGGATCGCAGTGAGGCTGACTGTCCTGTAGTTAGTTCTCTGGGTCCTCCTTCCTGTCCTTTTTGAAGACAAGGGACAGATGCTTTCCTCCAGGCTTCAGGCACCTCTACCAACCACCAAGATCATTCAAAAAGGATCAAAAGGGAGCTCACAATGGCATGTACCAGCTCTCTCAACACTCATGGGTGCATCCCTTCAAGGACCATGGACTTATGCATGTCCAGTATGCTTAAGTATTCCCTAACCTGATATTCTTCCCCTAAGGGTATGTCTTCCTTGCTTCAGACTTTCCCATGGTCTCCAGGGCTTGGGATTCCTGAAGGTCAGTCTTGTTAGTAAAGACTGAAGTGATACAGGTACACAGTACCTCAACCTTTTTCATGTCCTGTATCACCAGGGCTCCTGCCTCTTTCAGCAGTAGTAGCACATTTTCCCTAGGCTTTAATTTGTCAGCTATTTATCTACAGAAGCTCTTTTGTCATCCATCATTATATGTAATTCCATCTAGGAAGGACCAGTCCTTCCTAACCATGTCTCATAACATGCTTACAGTGTTCTCTGCATTTTTTTTCAGGTTACTTGTCTGTACTTCCACTACCTGTATACCTCACAGAATTATAGATTAGCTTGGGCTGCGAGAAATCTTTAAAGGTCATCCAGTCCACCCCCTTGCAATGAGCAGAGACATCTTCAATTACAATCAGGTTGCTCAGAGCCCCGTCCAACCCGACCTGGAATGCTTCCAAGGACGGGGCATCTACCACCTCTCTGGACAACCTGTTCCAGTGTTTCACCACCCTAAATCATAAAAAAATTTCTTCCTTATATCTAGTCTTAATCTACCCTCTGCTGGTTTAAAACCATAACCCCTTGTCCTGTTGCAACAGGCCCTGCTAAAATTCTGTCCCCATCTTTCTTATAGGCCCCCTTTAAATACTGAAAGACTGAAATAAGGTCTCCCTGGAGCCTTCTCTTCTCCAGGCTGAACAACCCCAGTTCTCAGCCTGTCTTCATAGAAGAGACATTCCAGCTCTCTGATTATTTTTGTTGGCTTCCTCTGGATCTAACAGGTCTGTGTGTTTCCTGTACTGGACACAGTACTTCAGGTCAGAACACTCACTAGAGTGGAGTAGAGGGGGAGAATCACCTTCCCTGCACCTAAAGGCCACACTGCTTTTCATGCAGCCCAGGATACAGATGGCTTTCTGGACTACAAGTGCATATTGGCAGCTCACAGTCAGCTTTTCATCCACCAGTACCCACAAAGTTCTTCTCCACAGGACTGCTCTCAATCCCTACTTTTGTTTGAGGTTTTACCAGGAGCTCCTTGCTCATCCACACAGGCCTAATGAAATCTTTGCCTGGCCTTCTGCTTTGACCACTCTTGAGCTTAGAGAAGATGATGTTTGAATACTAACTAAGCAGCTTTCTTGGGCTCCTCTTTCCTCTAGGGCCTTATCCAGTGGGACAAGCAGATCCTTCAAGAGGCCCCAAGTCCATTCTCCTGAAGTCCAGCACTGTAGTCTTGCTTTCTGCCCTCCTTGCTGCCGTCAGGATTCTCAACTCTACCATCATATGGTCATTACAGTCATGGCTGCCTTCAACCTTCACACACCAAACAAGTCCCTCCTTGTTGGCGAGTATGAACTCCAGCAGAGCAACCTTCTTCATTGGCTTCTCTATCACTTGTGTCAGGAAGTTGTCATTGATGCTCTCCAGGAAGCACCTGGCTTGCTTATGCACTGCTGTTTTGCTCTTCCTGCAGCTATCAGTGGCCGGAGAGGGTGATGTCCCCCATGAGGGCAAAGGCCTGAGAACACAAAGCTGTTGCTAGTTGTTTATAGGAGGCCTCATCCACTTCCTCTTCCAGGCCAAGGGGTCTACAGTAGACACGCACTACAATGTCACCCATACCATTCTGCTTTTTAATCCTAACTCATAAGCTTTCAGTTGGCTCTTCATCTGTCCCCATGCAGAGCTCCAGGCTCTGAGGTTGAAGGGTTGCCTTCAACAGAGCAACCTTGCATGCCACTGCAGCTTTCTCCATCCCCAAGTAGTATCATCAGCCCTCCATTAACTTCAAAAATGGAGAACTGACCAGATCACTACATATAGTTTCTATTATTAATTATACGTTTGAGTACAAAAAGAGTGGATAAATTACATTGCTAAGACTGGACAGTAAGAAATCATCATGCCAAACAGGAAAACACACAGGACTTGCAGATCTATTCACAAACTACTGGATAAGCCAACAATATGCTCTGAGTGGTTATGTTGAAAAAGTTATGTGCAGTTATGTTGAAATTGCCACTTATTTCCCTAGTAACTGTTAGGGATGGTCATATTACAGAATTTAACCATGAAACAATTATCTGCTATGAACTTAAAGACTACGCAGGTGCTATAAAAATAACATACTAGGCAATTCTCAGGCTTGTAATTTTGCACACGCAACAAGTTCTATCTGCATAATCACTACACAACATTAAAATCTACCCGAAAAAGAAAACCTTTTTATTTGTACTGGCACAATGCACCCATGCCTTTAATGGTTTCTGTAGACATAAATTTTCCATGTCTGGCAAGCAATAGTAGCTGACTTGTCACTTCTGCTGCAGAGGATTAAGAAGATACCCAGAAAAAACAAATAAGTTGTCTAATAATCACCTAAAATGTAAATAATTTATTGAGACTTAATCCTCTTTACACATTTCCCTCTTCCTTTCACTTTTAGAGGCCTCAAGGGATTCAAATCTGCCTTCAGGCAGAAGCGCCTTCTGTACTAGCTCTTCCCACCTGGTTTACTGCAACATTCTATTATGTTTTTAGAGAGCCTGATTATTGGCCTCTGACATACACAACAACTGGTGAAGAGCAAGCTGCATAAAAAAATATAACCAATTTTTAATGGCAAAGCGGAAGTTACCCAGTTTATTCTTGCAATATGACTAACAACTCTTTGAAGAGTAAGACAAAGAAGATAAAACCATTTAAATACAGCTACATCTACAGTGTTAAAAACCCGAGACTCAGCAAAGTTCCGAAGGAATCAAACTGAGCTTACCATTAATTCTTACAAAATAAGATGTATAAATTGTTAAGCAGCCTAACAGACTAGTTTAAATACTTTGACTAAAACTCTCCCCACATTACAAACATCGAAGTGTTAGCATGTGTTACATACCTAATTTTCCCTTGTTCTGTTAAATCTCCATCACTGTGTAATATTGTTGTTAGCAACCTCAGAGTAGATGTTCCTGACTTGCTGTGGTTGTTCTTCATTCCCAGCAACCATCGAACCATCATCTTGATGGCCTGAATCTAAAAAAATAAAAATAAATTATGCAGATGTCAAATCACACCATGACCTTAATTTTTAAAATTATTCTTTATCCTAATTTAATTACATAGTATTTTCCAAGTGGTTTTTGCTGCTATGAACATAAGCTTGTCAGGATTCCAAAGCATCATTTAGGTACTGAAAGATAGATGGATTCTCACTAGACAGCAGCTTTTCACTGGAACTCTCAAGCATTTATTACAGCAAATAAAAATCACACAACATTTAAAGTTTTAACTGTTTCTTCTACTAAGCAATCACATATTTGGCCCTGTGAAAACATATTCTTAATTAAGCTTACATCCATTAAACATTGTGGAATAGGTAAAACAATTTATACTTATTATAACATGTGGCTGGATCAAAATGCAGAACACATTTTCATCCTACTGTATTTCTGTAATTCATGTGTTTTAACAATCCCTATATATTCTTTACTTATACATGTAATAATTGAGTTTACAGTTAAAAGACAAACTAGAAAAAAAACAAACTTCACAGATATTTTGACTGTTAAGTGTATCAACCTATATGAAGATAACTTCTCCTGGAAAAGAGTATTTAAACAAAAGAGCTATTTAGAGAAAAAATTCAAAGCCTGTTGTTTAGGATAACTTGTCTTTTGCCAGTGGAAACATCAAGTGTTTTAAGCAAGCTTCTAAATGTATTCAGAATGCAGCAGTTATCATGGAACACTGCATGATTTCGTATTTCTTCAAAGAAAAGAAATCATGAATTTGAAGTTTGAGTATTTGAATCCCTTCATCCTCTCATTTTCCTTCTATATAAAAGCAGATACAATAAAGAGAACAGAAAAAGGAGTATTGTATTACTGCAAAACTAAAACGCTCAGCTGCATCGTGTAGACATCCTTGGTGAAAAAAAGAAAAACAACAAAAAACAAACAAACCAAAACACCAAACCCAAAAACTTCAGAAAAACTGAGACTTTTTGTACACAGTAACTTGAGATTTTCTCCTTAATGGGAAAGGCAGTTATTAGAACTTCCTGATCACAATTGTCTCTCCACATTTAAGTTCCAGTACTGTCAGCTAGACAGAAGTTGGTGGGTTTTAGCACTGTAGCCCATTTACTCCACCTATGAATTCTAATTCCATTGGTTAACACCAGCAAGTAGTAGGATGTCTGTCACTCAAGAACTCAAAATGCAAATGGAGCTTGTGGAACAAATGATATTTTCTTGCCCTAACTCTCAAAGGGTCTTCCACTGAAACAGCTCTAAGTATACAGCAGAATAAGATTTTAATAGCCATAGAAACAAGAGAGTAATAATAAAAACAGGATCATAAAAAATAATAGCAGATCTTTGGACAGCTTACCAATTCAGTCTCTTATGTCATCACCAGTATTTGTAACCATTAGTGCCTCACATTTGTTGGGAGGACAGAAACACACTAGCTCTATTTGGTCTTCAAGTAAACGACACATTCAGCCATGGAACAGCTAAATGCTATCTAGTGCCCCGACGTCTCTGATCAGCTCCTGAGCAATTTCAGTTTTAACCTCTGATACTCTCTTCCTCTGCTACAATTCCCTTCCCTCAGTTTTACTGTCCAAATCTACTCTAGTCACAGAATCACAAAACGCCCTGGACCTGCAGTGAGCAGGGACATCCTCAACTAGATGAGGTTGCTCAGAGCCTCATCAAGCCTGACCTTGAGAATGTCTCCAGGGATGGGGCCTCCACCACCTGTCTGGGCAACCTGTTACAGTGTTCCACTAACCTCATAGTAAAGGAATTTTTCATAATGTCCAATCTAAAGCTACCCTTCTCTTGTTTAAAACCATTGCCTCCCGCCCCATTGCTATGTGCTCTTGTAAAGTCCTAATCCCAACTCCTTCAGACTTTTCCTCTGGCCCAGCTATGTTCCATGTTTCTTTGCCAGTGTTAATTATGTTGTGGTGACACTCCAGCAACCCTCCAGAATTACTTTTTGAACTAACCCTTCTGGCTACCTGAAGACTTAAACAAACATGGCATGAATTTGCAGAGCTCTCATTTTATATTTTTATTTTGCAGCCAAATAGGATAAACTATCCATGGGTAATTCCAGTTGGAAGAAATGTCAGGAGGCACAGGGATTGCACAGGCTCTCACGGCAACCTGCAAAACTCTTGCAACCTGTTCCACTGCCTGGCTGTTCTCAGTTTCCTCCCTAAACCTATTCTGAACCTCCCGTTTGTGTTCCGTGAGCCTAGAATTCTCCACTGAGGTTAAAAATTATTACATGCAACATGAAAATATCAATAAAGTCAAAATACAACATGGATCAGAACCATATCAAAGGGCACAAATGACTGCTCTGTACTCAACTTCGAAGCACAACATGCACTACTTATATTTGAAGTGCAAGCAAAAGTGATAGGACAGTATTTTTTTATGAGATAGTGAATATGACAGGATAGACCTCTGATTTGTCATATGAGAAAAGCACAACTACTAGCTTTACATAAGCTGTCCGGAGTGAATAAGTATCATCTTTTTAAATTAAAATTAACAAAAATAATCAAGAAATAGTTATACCCCATTTATCTGATCTAGAGGTTATCATCATCCCTCTGCTGCAGAAGCCTAAGGGGCTCCCATTGCACATAGTGATCCTAAAAACAGTCTTCCTAGTACACAAACACAACTAGCTCGGGGTTCTGCTACTTGAGTTTTCAGAGCCACAAGTGCTGCAAGTTTGTGCAGTAGTGAAAAATGAAACAATGCTACTTAAAGCACAGTTAGAGAAATAGGATGAGAAAACTTGTGTTTCAGTGTACATAAAGGAAACAAGAAATATCACTGCTTCTACGTAAGTATTGATCCGCTGTATGCTGCACAGCAGTATTCAGTACTGATCACCATCAAGAGAGAGATTACTGCTTCAGAGCAGACACTCAAATGCCAGGCGTAGGAATTCAAGTTTAACTCATACAATAAATAATCCAATTCATATTTAACACTGGACTGGAACATTCCTCTACAGACATCATTTTATTTAAGGTTTAGTAACCAAAATCACGGCTAGCCTGTATCAGTTTAAACCTGATAGGTTGAACAAGACTAAAATTGTCTTCATCAGTCCTTCCCCCTTTCATAAACTTGCTAGTTTTGAGATCCCCGTAAGATATATTATACAGTTACATTACTAAGGGAGAAAGCAGCTTTTAAAACCAAAGTGAAGAAAAATATACTGTCAGAGAGAAATAATTTCTAAACCAGTGGTGTGGCCTGCAGCGCTCATTAAATACAGGCTTCTCAGTGGTATTAAATGCTAATTAAGTTTTCAAATCAATTTTCACAATAACCTGTTTTCACTCGCCAATAAATGCTTCTCACAGTTTTCAGGCTTGGCTTCAACTTCAAATTGTCTTAAGATTTCCTATAAGCTGTTTCCCTTCCAAATAGTCAATTGTATGAAAAGTTTTATCAACATAAAAGCATATTTTAGAGAAACATTACAGCTTCACAAACAATTGGTATTTACTACTTCAAGTTACACATATAACCACTGAAGTGAAATCATGTCTATTTTAAACTAGCAGTTCATGAAATCAAAACAAACAAGCATTCTTTTAACAGTTTGTGAAGTGTTCTGTAACTACGGAATAGCACAAATATGAAAGATATTCTTGCTGTAGTCAAACAAATAAAAAGCTAACAAATCAACTCCAAAGACAACGGAGCATTTCCAGTAATAAGTTCTGTACCAAACTGGAAACACCAAAGTACTGACCAAATGATCAGAGAAGGAGGTATGGTACAAAGAGTTTTTGAATTTCCACAGAGAAGACAAATAACTTTTTTAACCATCAGAGCAGCTTTGTTCAAAAGGCATTGGAAATTAAATGACTACTATAATTAACTTAGAAACAACATACAACGTGTTACAACATAAATGCATCTTTCTAATTCTGAAAGAAAATGTGAAAGCATAATCTATCTCTGTTCTGAAGAAAAAGCATTTGAAGCCAAATAAAGACATTGGATGTATTCTCCACAGAACAAGTCTATTTCTGATTGAGTGAGAGTATCTATTACCAAGTCCAGAAAATGCAATAATAAACTTACTCCAAAAAAAAAAGTAACATGCCTGAAATTACATTTAAGTAAAAAAAAAAAACCAAACCCAAAAAAACCAACAAACCAAAACCAACCAACGAAAACCAAAACAAAACACACATCATTTAAAAGTGATTTTTAATTCCCTGCATCTAGTTTTTTCTCTAACACATATTATACACAGAGAAAGCAATGTAACACATCTATTTATTTGAGGAAACTGACAAATCCGAAACCATTTTTTGTTGGCTTTATTCCAAAACAGCACTGAAAGTTTCTTGGAATGCCCTAAAATTCAAATGACAGAGGGAAGACTTTGTTTAAAGTCTCTATGGTATTTAACTCCTATGTTAAGCAGGAAGGGGAAAAAAAAAATATTACTTTAAAGGTGATAATATCTGGAATACGTGAGTGTTGCACACCAAACTTAAGCCTACAAAAATCTGTAATAAAAATTCAATAAAGTGCACATGTAAACTTGTTTACAAAAGTAAAAAAGTAGATGCTCACAAAAGCGTATTATTTTCTTTTGGCAATCCAAAGAAGTGTATGCTGATAAGAACCTCGTTTTACGAAACAGTTACTACTTTTTTACCTTTAGAAAGGTGACAGGTTAACAGAAAAACAGTTTATAGATTTAGGAATCCAAATATTTAACTTTATTAAGCATTACATACACAATCACAGGAAAATACAGTAAGTGCTACTTACTTTAACCAGTGTTTCAGGAGACACTTCTTCATCTGGGACCCACAGTTTTGTTGTCTTTTTTCCTGGAAGCTAAATGAAATGTTCAAAACTTTGTTAACTACAGCTACTCTTTAGTGAAATCTGCTGTAATATGTTCTTTCCTGTTTGATAACAGTATGACAGCACTCACTGGTTACCTTTAGGCCTTCTCTATTTTATAGAAGTAACCATTACAGAAGTGAAATACTGTTTTTATCTCACTATTCAAGTATCAGCAAATTTAACACTAGTAAAACGTTTTGTTACTGTTATCTGAAAACTGCTGCTTTATGGTGTAACAGCCACGGCTTTGAAAGTAATTCCCAGTTTCCATACCCACTAAATTGAAACCTCAAGTGCACAGTTTTAGATAGTAAAACTTTCCCTAAAGGATGTCTGACAATGCTAAAGTTCTGGTTTCCACTACATAATCACTATCAATACAGAAGAACTAGAAAAAATTAAATTCCCAGCCTCCATTTAAACAGTGTATTTCAGCTTCAAATGCTTATACTATCTAAAATAAGAAATAAAATAAATCACAACTTGTTTGCTAGACAAGAGACTGAATGAAGTCAAAACCAATTTTCTCATTTTTAACAGAGGCAAGTCACAAGTGAGCAAATGCTGTGCTATACAGCTTGTTGCTTTTGCAAAGACTCCCAAATTAGTACCATCACCTTTCCTGTACTGTGGGTTTTCAATTGAGTCGAAGAGTCCATGCCCAAATCAGAAGAGAATCATATACAGAAACCAACAAGCCAAAAATTTGCACAAATACTTGCTGAGTATCATACTACAAGAGAAGCAGAATCTTAATATGAGGTTTTCAAAATACTTACCCTATCATTCATTAGTAAATCTTTAACAATAAAAGTGGCAACCAAAGACTTCAAAGGGGCAGCGAACTGATCAGGTGCTAGCATGGCTATATGGCCAATAGTAACCAATGGCGTAACGAGATGCTCAAAATTGCTTGGATCCAGACTTTTATGCAGTGGCTAGAATAAAGGCAACAAATTCACATATTACTGATATAGTCTGTATCTTATTGAGGGGAGAGGGATGAAAGTTCTGTACCAAGTTGTCCACGCCTACTTCTATTTCAGAAATGCAATTTTAAAGTAACTGTTAGCGTTTCATTTCGACAGAATCGCCAACCCTACATGTGACAAATAAATCAAAAGCAAAATCAAGAAGGAAAAAAATGTTTATCACATCTGGGTGGTTCAAAAAGTGGCAGCTCAAGTAGGACTGCTCAGGAAACAATGGATTAAAAAAAATATTATTTTCTTGTTGAAGTAGGCATACTGCATCTCAAGATGGCAGTTTCAGTAATGGAATATGATTCAGCCTTCAAGACAAAAGGCTGATGGGCACTAATTAAAAAAAAGTACATTTGCAGATATAACTATAAAATCTATTTAAACAGTCTCTATCATAATTCAATTTTCCATAATTTCTGGAACCATTTAAAGACTTTGGGCCTGGGTGAGCATTCTGTATGGTCCATCTTTCCATGGTTCTAGCAAACAGTCCAACACTTTGTTGTACTGTATTGTCTTAAATAAAGACTAAACATGATGGATCATGGGATACAAAAACACCCCCTGCTACCATTTTTCAGGCCAAACAATATGAGAACAAAGGGAGAGGGGGAAAAAGTCTTTTTCTAAATTCGAGTAGCCATATAAATTGTCACTATATCCCTTAGTTTACATATGCAATATAAAAGGTTAATAAAAATTTATGTAAATATTTTAATTTTACCTCAAATATCTGTGCAAATTGTGTTTCTTTGCTGGAAAATATTGCATGGATACAGTGAATAGCATACTTGGCTTGACGAGGGGGTCCCTTTTTAGCTTTATGATGCAGCACTGGAAGCAAGGCACTAAAAAAAAAATTAATTCATACATAAATGAATAAATAAATAAAAGAAACGGAAAAAAGAGCTAGGTACCTTTCCACAAACTGTAAATATTCCAAAATATCCAACTAGCAAGAAAGTACAGATATACATATATAGAACACAACTTGTTTGGAAAAAACTTTACATGGCTTGCAAGTAAAAAGATCCTGGTTTTTTTGTTGGTATCATGTGATAAAACAAACACTTTATCTACACAAGTTACTGAACATTCTTGTTTACACATCCCCATTAAATTCCAAGGAGTGTTTTTACATTGCTATATATTTAATTTAGGAAAAAAATGTAAGTAATTCTGAAGGGCAATGATAAAAATTACAGTAGTATCGGTAACATCATTTGTCACTACTTTGAATATACTCATTTCACTTCCATTCTTCAAAACGCACTGCACTTTCATGTCATTAAAAATCTCTTTCCTGTTTTACCTCAAGTCATACTTTTTTTCCAAAAGAAAGCAGGATAATAGCGTGCAAAAGAAAGAATAACAACTTCTCAAATCCCATAAAGATACTACTCAGAGTTAGATATACAACTTACGATCGTATATGAGGAAAGTCTTCTTCAATTTTACTTCCTGTGTTTTTGAAAATTTGTAATGCAGCTTCTGCCACTTTTTCATCATCCATTTTCAAGCAAGCCAGGAGAGATTCAAAAGTTTCAGCTGAATGAAATGAGATAGGGTGCGTAAATGAAAGTACCTGCCAAAATAAGATAAAAGCCATATTAATATTTTTTCAAGTTCCACTTTTATAGAACATTCCTTCAAGAGTCGTTTTCCACTACCATACTGCAACATTTATATGTTCTGCCTGGGTTTGTAATATGATCCCCATTTCTCCATTTCTGACATATTTTTTTTTAGCAACTCCTAAACTTCTCTCTCTTTATACGATCTCATCAGTTTTAACTTATTTTCCAGTCTCAAGTTCTCCTGTTACTGTGAACATGTACTTCTCAGTGGCTACATCTACATGGCAAGTACTGGGTTACAGCAGAAGCATGTCTTAAGAGAAAAACTGATGCTAAGGAAGAAATATTCATGTTTCAGGGGTTTTACTTCAGAGTATTTCTAGACTGACTGAATCCACTTCAGCCACTGCAAAACAACATGTGCTTCCAAAGCCCATGTCATAATTCTGTTTCTCTAAAGGGATTCCAGCTGCTGGGCTCCCAGACTTTGTGCTTGTTTGCTAAGTGGAATAATGAGTTGCACTCTGAAGTTCCTAGTTCTAAAATAGTGATACAGACATACACAATAGGGTCTCTAGTCTCTCAAGCTTTACACAGCAGCTTACTACATCCTATACCATTCCTTCAGATTCTTGGACTCTGTTTTCGAGTACAACAGTCCCTCCACATTAAAGTAAAATGAAATTTAAAAAATCCTCACTTGATCCTCTCAAAGTTTGCCTTGTCTTCATTTGTGACTGCTGACTATTAGCCTCTTTCCACAGAACAGTCTGACCCATGGCGAAGAAACAATCCTCAAAATTTAGGGACATCTTCACATGCAGTTTTCTGATTTCACCAAGTTACCTTCCTCCCCACTTCATTGTATAGCATTCCCTTTTCTGAACACCTACATTTGTCCTTTCTGGATTCTTCCCATGATGCATAGACCACTTCCTTCAGGGCAATCTTAATTCCTCTTCCTTAAATGTGTCATGTTAGTTCATATGAATATTTAAGTACTGACCTGGAATCCTCCTTTTAAATATACAGTCCTTCAACATGATTTATTCATACTCAGATTAATTTTTGTGCTACCGGCTTTTTGCACTTTTATCTAAAAATGCACATCTGTCTAAAGAGTTACATGCTCTCAGATAACTCTACTAGGCCCTTAGTTAATCCAAGATATTCTGAAAACTTCGGTATGGGAGTCTCCTAGATTTTTAGGCCTCTGAATTCAACCCACTGCTGTACTATTCCCAGCACTATAATATAACTGAGGTGGTACTATGGCACAAGTATCTTTCTGTGCAAGTACAGGCAAAGCTGACACTACAAAGTCTTTCTCAAAGCCTTTAGCCTAAAAGTACTAAGTGAAACAAAAAGCCCTATGTAGTTGCATTTTTGAAGTTTCATACTTTTAGCAGTATTTGTAAATAACACAGTGGTCAGCCCTTTTCTTCCAAGGAAAAAGTGAGAAGAGTAAGAAATTCTGTACAAGCATCTTGATGGAGTTTATGTTACTTGAGTCTCAAAGTTTACAGATAATTAAAATAGGTAAGATCTCAAATTAAGAGGAACTGAAGGGAACCAGTTTTTGTACTGACATACAAGTATGGTTTCAAAAGTAGCATAATTAGATTCACAAACAGCTGAATTCACACGCTAATAATCAAAACTCAGCTGCTGTCACACATGCAACTACTTTTGGCTTCTAGAAAAACTTCTGAATGATTTGTAAAATAACCTTACTTATGTGCCACGTAAGATGAGCACAGAGATCAAAAACCAAACCAGAATTCTTCCAGATAGCCACTATGTGTTTATGACTAAAGATACCAAGTGCTAATTAAAAAATTATTTTAACAAAGTTGCTTCATAAAATTTCACATGCTCACAAACCACCAGGAGTATACTTGCCTTAAGCAATTCAAGACCTGCTCTGATTGCCTGGTCAGTAGGTACACCCTCATCTTCATCATCAGCTGTTCCATCTATAGACTTGTTTACTTGCTTGATAAGAGCACTGAAAAGGAAAACAAAACATGGCCTTGTATTTACTGCAATTCCACCACATATAACCGTTTTCATAAGTTTAAGATCTAATCTTATTAAAGGATCTTATTTAAAATATACGTTATAAAACATATGTCAACTACATACATAATCAGGTTGCCCTCATCACCTATCCAAAGGAATGCTTATGAAGCATCACCCATCATGAACTAAGAACTACATTCAAATTGCTCTGGAAGGGTGACCAAATTAAGAAAACAATTTGAGCATTACAAGTAACAAATTAAGGTAAGAATTACGGTGAGGTTACTAGCTGCTATAGATTCTTCATAACTGATGGAAAACAACTGTTTACAGTGTTTAGTCTATAACCAAGAGGAAAAAAATAAACATTAAACAGCTGTGCTAAGAGTTGATGAAAAATTTGAAAGACCTATCTCCTGCCGATTTCATCATGACAGAAATACTTGGTTTTTTTCCTTACGCTGTACTCTAGGAAAGGAAATGATCATTATCCAAATGATCCTACTACTGAGTGGTGCAGGCAGCTTGCCTAACAAGAAGTGAACAATATTAAGAATATTCCTTCAGTAAATCCTGTAAATTATATGTATAGAGAAAAAAATATAAATAACCCCAAAACAAAGCAATAATAAATAAAAAAATCATCATCATCCCATCAAAAATAAACTAAAAAAACCAACTCCAACAAAACATAGTAAATCAAGGGAGAGACTGTCTACTCAGATTTCCAGGATATTTTTTCTGTGCCTAATTGAAAAAAAAAGGTTCATCTATTAAAAAACCCCACAGAGTCAAAGATAAAGCAAAAGTTTCATGAAATTTTATAAAGATGAGAGAAGACCAATTTTGTATCAAAACTGAGAATATGTGCTTTTTACCACTTTTTCTTTCCATGTATTGAACTGTATGGCAGTCAGTAGGTAGATTGTGAAATAAATATTACAGCTTAGTGCCACATGTGAATATTATTTTAAACACCCATATTTCTTCTGTGAATCTGAAAAATATATTTTCAGATTTGAAGTAAAAATCCAGCTACTCCTTGTACTTAATCTCAGATCAGAAACAGAATTAAGTGAAATCTCAATATCTCCACAACATTGCATTCCTGACAAGCAAAACCTGAATAGCTCAAGTACTTAAAAAAAACCAAAAGAAATGACTAGACTTGGAGTTAACAGGTAAGAATTTACCAGCATTTAGAACTAGTTGTCTCTAATAAGGTACTACATATCTCAAACACAGCTGTTAAATAGTCACTTCAGCAATTACTTTGTTCCACTCCCATAACTTGACTGGCTTACTCTTCCTTAAAGCCTTGACACCTCATTACTATAATCTTTACTTCCTCAGTTAAATTACTGTTTACGTCACTATGAGCAAATATTCTGGGTGTAAAGTTTCAGTGATTTGCCATAGAGAGAAATTTCTTCTAAAATAACTCGGACACAAACCAAACTTCATTCATCAGCAACAGATCCAATTTTAGTGACACTTGTCCTGGCTGTGCTAAAAGAAAATACAATTGTTTCTGTGGCTACATTCTGAACAAGGACACAAAAAACCCTAGGCAAGGGGAGGCAGAAAAAAAACTCAGTGCAAGCCATCAGGCCTTAAACCACAACTGCCCAAGCCATTACTACTTGTGTTTAAGGTGAAATAAGAAACACCAATTTCAAATGCTGTGAACAGCCATCAACACACACAGAAAAAAGTACCTGATGGATTCAGTATCAATGTGCACAGGAGCAATTCTCTCAAGAAGAAACTTTATCATTTCCAGGAAAGGATTTGTTGGTTGTTTTGGATTGCCCAACTTCTTTGTTATTTCCCTCTGCAATATAAGTTTCAATTAAATTTATAATTAATTCAGTTCCAAAAATACGCATATATTTCAAGAGCGGTTCTTACCACACATCCTTCAGCCTGTTTGCAAGAACATGTTGGGCTAACAAGCATTTCTAACTGATTTCTTATTTTTTCATCATCTTCTAGAACCTGTGTGAACTTTTTCATGAAATCTTGAGCTTTCCCTGGATCAGGAAGGTTTCCTTTAAGTAAGGAGGTAAAAAAAATAAAAATAAAAAAATTTCACTATTTAATGTGTCAGTATCATAAATTACACAAGTTTGAAATGTCACATCAAAAAAAAGCTTCTGTGTATAAGTTAACAAGGGCAGGGAGAACAAACCACATCAATATGTACAGACATGTCTATGAGGACATCCATTTCTAAATCTTTGTGCACCCACCGACCTCTCCTGACTATTTGCTTTCCTCACCCTTCATACTCATTTTTCAGCTAGTCTAGTTGTTCGTGTTAATAATATTAAACAGCTGAAGTTGACCTCAGAATGCAAAGCCTGTACGCCACAAAAAAAATATACTCTGCAGACAGATCACCTGATAGAAGTGTGTAAAACATCAAAAGGGTGTTTTTACTAAATTACTCCCTCACTAAATGTAAGCTTTACAACAGCTTGCAACATTTTTAAAAAGCTTTGAAAATGCACTTCTTAAACTACATATTAATTTCACATTTACATTTTCTATTATAGCAAAACAATTTATTGGCAAAGTATTAGTATACTGTTTAAGACATTCCATGATTTTGGTCCAGTAAGCAGAGCTGGCACAGAAAATGGTGTAAGACTACAGGAAAAGTAGAACTTGTTTTGAACTAACAAGCTGTTTATGGTTTTTTTGCTTTTATGTTTTAAAACGCAGACCAGAACTAAAAAAATCAGAAAAATTACATACTATCAACTTTTATATTACAAACAAAAGGTAAAAAAGATTTGGAACATGGTCAACCAAGTAGCAAGATCCAGCCTTTCCTCCAATCTTTTTTCCAAAATGTACGTAGCCTTAAGTAGGGTTTGGTTGTTCCGCCCCCCCCCCCCGAAAAACCGGTTTAAAAAAAAAAACATTTCTTAAAAAAAAAAAATTTTAAAA
>WUAM01000287.1:94940560-94954497 GCA_024336885.1 Actenoides hombroni
GTAATTTCACACTGATCTCATTGCTCACAAGAGGGTTCTAGTGCTCTGTCATCCTCACAGTCAAAAAGTTTTTCCTTATGTTTCTGTGGAACCTCTTATGCTCCAACTTGCACCCCTGCCGCTTGTCCTATCACTGGGCATAATAGAGAAGAGCCTGGCTCCATCCTCCTGACACTCGCCCTTTATGTATTTATAGACATTATTGAGGTCACCCCTCAGTATCCTCTTCCCCAAGCTAAAGAGACCCAGCGCCCGCAGCCTTTCCTCATAAGGGAGATGTTCCACTGCCTTTATCATCTTTGTGGCTCTTCTCTGGACTCTTTCAAGCAGTCCCCTGTCCTTCTTGAACTCTTAGTTTTTTGGATTTTTTTTCAAAATCTCACTTGAAAAATAGATACTATTGATACATTCTATCTTTCAATAGTTCATAGATTACTTTTGTCAACTCATGTAGGGTGCTCATAACAATTTAGAATTAATTTACAAGAATATTTGTATTAAACATTACTTTGCAAGACATCAAAAATACATACTTCACAGCATTTGAATCCAGTGTTGCATAAAGGTAATACAAACATTTCATTCGTTCATTTGTTTCCAAGTTGTGAGGGACCATATACTGAGCAAAGATGCGTTCAACAAGTAATCTGAAAGACAGGAGTAAAAAACTTAAACTGCAAAGAAAGAAAGTGATCTTGAATTGCTAAAACATGAATTTAAAAATTTTCAGACCCATCTAGAGATCAGTTGTTGCATATAAGGATGGTGTTATTAAAAATCTTAGAGGTTGAGTTACTTAACTTCTAATATAACTCAATATAAATTAAACAAAAAAGTATCACTACAGAAGATGTAGTATTAATGTTAATAGCAAGATATTTAAGAGATTACTTTATTAAAATGAGATGTATTAATCTAGACATAAAAAAGGATTTTAGAGAAGAACATCTCAATTATCAGCCCAAAAAGATGTTATCAGTGAATTTCGTTATGAATGATTGGAGTAAATACAAAAGTTGATTGAAATTAATTGACCTACAAATAAAAAAAAAAAGTAAAAAAATACATGTCATGTATCATGAAGCCCAGAAGGAGAACTTAGATACTAGTCAGCCAGAAGAAGCTGACTTCCCTCCACCACTCCCCAGTCCCTTCCCCAACAGCTGAGTTTATCTCATTTCTTTTGCTTCCACAATAAAAAGGTGGGTACATTCACAAGGGAATTATTAAAAGCTTCTGCTATAACAAGCAAGTTCCTTATTTGGAAACAGGAGGAGAGAGAGGTTTAGGTTTGCCAGGTACAAGGAAAGACTGAGAAGAAAAAACAAAATGTTGCAGTCTTAAACAGCAAGAAGGTCCAAGATTTTTACAAATTGAGGTCAATATTAACAGAATGGAGTAAACAGGTAAAAAAACCCCAATCATGTATGTACTAGATCAAAATAGACATGATTATCAGTCTCCTCCTCCTTGTCAGCATTTAAGCACAAAGGAAAAACAAGTGTGCCCAATAAATTACCAGACTTATCAACAGAACTCCCTAGCTTTCATGACTGACTTACCGGTCATCAATACTGTTTTGATAATATATATGCAGAAGTTTATCTTTGATCCATGATATCTGTTTTGCAGCTTCTTTTCCTGCTTCTGACTGTAATGAGTATTTCTTGTATATCTGAGCAAGTCCCATCATAGCTTCCTTTCTCACCCTCCACTTAAGAAAAAGAAACAGTACCCAGTTTAGCAGTTCAAAACTAAGAAGACTGCAGAATTTCCTGGTAGGCATTTCCTATTTTACACTAAAATAATACAATTTAATTTACAGAAAATAAAAGTTAAACTGAGTTCTAAGTGGAACACTTTCTCATTAGGACATGCAACGCATTGTATCTATTAGGCTAAACCTTTCAACATCAGTAACTACTATGCAAGTATGCCTCTTGAATTTAGAATTGTTACAAATTTAAGCAAACAGCTCAGTCTATATTGAATATTTGTGACTGTATTACAGGTGCAACAGGAAAAAGCATTTCACCAAATAAAAAAACAAATAAAAACAAAGCAGGTGATACTGTTAAGTTCACAATCAAAACCCTTGTTTACCTTGCTTTAGCAAACAGCAAATCTCATAAATTTTACCAAATAATGAAACATGGCTAACTTAAATTTCAAGACTATTCAAACTGAGAGTTACTACACTGATTTGCAGTCTTCCAATGATGTAATTAAAAGCAGGTAAACTAGCTACCTCTGATGGTGATATATTTTCCATCAGTAATCTGCAATACATTTTGAAACATAGTCGCAAAATTTCTTATGAAAAACGTTAAAATGTTTTACAAGGGTCTCATTTTACCTAAAAATTTCACTAGAACTAGACAACTGAAGCAAAATTGTTGTGCTTCAGCCTAATTTTTTTTCCTTTTGATCATATGATCTTCAATAAAAATGCAGCACAATAAAAAAAAGTGGCATTCTAGTCAAGGACAAAAGACCTTAAATTTAAATTAAATAGACATCTTCAATTTTTTTTTGCATTATATTGGTTTTCATTTACAATTTTAAAATTAGTTTAGCATTTTTTACAAGCGTTGCTTTTTACGAAACCGATTAAAGTCTAAAAATGTAACAACCATTACCAGTACTAAATTTGTCTTACCCGCTTGTCCAGTGTTCGTTCTCTGACAAAATTAAGCAGGTGATCATTGACAAGCAAAAGATCTTTCTTAGCAGCAGTAACTATGGATACTATAACATCATGCCTTATGGCCTCTTCAGGATCATGTGACCTTACTTTAAGATATTCTGAGGGGGTGAAAAAAAAAAGTAAAATCATAGAACAGTATTTCATAGAAAAGTACGTCACTAAGTAAACAAATTAGCTACTTTTCTTTCTCTAGACAGTACTCAACTAACAGAAGAAGAAAACGTGATTTTTCTACTGTGTTGAGTTTCAACGGCAAGAAACCAATAGTTTTCTCGAAGAATAACTGGAATGTCAGTAAAACTTTGTATTTCCTTAGAATAGTAAATATTGATACTTCTGGCAACACAGAAGTAAGATTTATGGGGTTACATCCTTATTTTTATTATTTCTTTTAATAATTACACTATGTCTACATAAGCAACTATTATAGCCAAACAGAACTGGATCTGTAGAGCAGAACAGACAGTGCTAAGAACTTGATAACCACACTATAGACATTTTAAAGTCTTACTTCAGGCTAGAGGCTACTCTCTTCCTGCAGACTCCATCCCCTTTGGCTGCTGGAGCACATTAGTTGCACTCCTGATCACAACTTCTGAATTATCCACAAGGAATCTAGTTCACTTTCTCCAGGAACACTCCACAGTGTGAGCCATGTAAGCATTGTAAGCAGGGACAAATCAAGAGACATACTTCAAAAGCATGCTCTTTGACCAAGCTATAATGCTTATTTAGATACACCCTAGCTTATTTATCTTAGAACATATTTTCCGGATTATTTTGGCCTATTGCTAATTAATTGGTAACATGAATAATCGTATACTATCAACATTTTAAGATTCCCACTTGTGTCAAACATGTTAGCTACCTGTTGGCACTTGAGAGCTGACAAAACAGCAAAGTTCAGTTATCTTTTTAGAAGTATGTATTTTAAGTTAAGTTAGAAGCACAAATGGGTAGAAAAAATGAACACAGAAGTTAAGATCACTGTACACAGCATAGATCAGTGAAGCATTGAGAACATTAAAAAAAACCACCATTGAAAATTCAAAGTTTACTCTGGATAAGATAACCAGATGTTATTGTTCTCTCATTACTGTTGAACGACCAGTGAAAATTTTCTCATCTCATCTGAAATATTGGCCATTAACATTTCTGGTAATCAGCACAAGTCAAAAGAGCACAAGAAATAAGCTTTGCACTTATGGAGGTTATAAATTTAAAATCCAAATAAGACCATATTTAAAAAACAGTTTTGTTCCACGGGAACACAAACTAAAACAAACAAGGAATAATGCCATAGCACAAAACAATTCTGGTCTCAAACACCAATGACCCAGGGAAATTTTTCAATTATTTTACTTCAGTATATACTGTGGGGAGAAACAGGAGGGGCAAGCAAAATTACATTTCCCAGAGGACACCATTAGAGGGGGCACAAAGTCTTTCATCAGTGTAAAAAAGAAAAAAAAAAAATCCTTGAAAATACAAATTTGATAATAAAAGAGGAAGTATCTTTTACTACTCCATTAAGTAAAGGTCCAGGAATATTCCCCCCCCCTCCCCCCCTTAGGCTGGCTTAACCATACCAGGAACCATGGGATGACTCGAACCTGCCTTAATTTGTGTCCACCTTGACAAATGCTCAGCAAGCAGGAGAGCAATCACATGCACTTAATAGCCCTTTAAATTCCCTCCTTAGAGCAAATGGACAAAGACACTATCTCCAAAAAATTACAAGGAATAGGAGTTTATTGATCGGAGGGAGACACAGAGATACAGTCTCCATATACACTTTGAGGGGAAAAAGCTCAAACCAACCCATTCTTTTCACGTTTTTTTTTTTCCGTTAAGACATTATCAGCAACAAATACTAAACAATCCTATCTATGCCAGTAGCCTTCTTCCTATAGATGTCTTGAATTACAGGCTGTGTTTGATCTGAAGGAGCAGGAACCAATGGCTGAGGTCAGACTTGAGGTGACTGTTTCCATGTTTTAGACTTTGGCTGCATAATATTTACACATTTCAGCTTTGTGGAACTGAAGTCACCACTCTGCAGCCTACCTAATAAATATCATGACCATTATGGTAGCCAGGCTGTCTCTGTCTGATCTCGTGATGCTTAATTTCAACAGCAGTTGCCCGTGCAACTACTGTAAGAGGGAGAATGATCTCTTTGGTTAAAGCACTCTTTATGTACAATACCCTCAGCCTGGAAGCAGCACTGGAGACAGAGACTCTGCCTTACAGCTCCAACCTGAATTACATCCTCCACATCTGACAACGTTACTAAGGATTACAACTACCCTTCCTGACTTTTCTAGGAGACTTAAAATTATATTATAATAATAAATCTGGTACCTGTTAAATCTTTTGCTAGGTCAGGATGGTTCATAAGGCAGTGACTTGCAAATTTCACACATTCAAGACGAATAGGTACATGGATATCATTAAACCTATTGAGAAATAAGACAATGCATTACAACAGAACATTACTTGCATCAAAGCATTATTTCTACACCATTTCAAATAGCTCTGAAATTGTTTTTATGCTTCCTATGCACAATTACATACATAAAACATATCTGATTTCACAATATTAAGTAGATTGTCTTTAGCTTAAAAAAAAAAAATAATGTACTCATTTATTAATTCATGTTCTGAACAAAAGAAATATCCTCCCCGGTACACATGAAAGACTCGTAGACAGACAACTCTTTATTACAAAGAAGCCCAATGTATTTTAATTGTCTTTTCTGTAATACTCCACATAATTAACCATGAACCATGTATCAGCAACTAAAAATTCTGTAAGACTGAGGTATTCATCGCCTCTTTAAACGGGATGATTGACACCAAACAAACAGGCATCTAGCCTAGTACAAATTTCTTCTGAGGTGGATCATCTCGACTTCTGCAAGATTCCATTTTTCAAGACTTAATTAGGCTTGATGCTTGAAAACTGGCATTTTCTTGAGTTCAATTTTGATACAAGTCATTCCATAATAAAATCACTGATATCATGAGTTACAAACAATTCTCTTAAAAACGTAAATGCATTTTCAAGCTATCCTCAAAATACTTGTTTTTAAACAAATTAAAAATGAAACTTTGGAACCTTACTGCTGTTGAAGTGCTTATTTATCTAATAAAGAGGTTTTCGGTAATAACTGTTGTTGTAAGAAACAGGTAATTTAAAAAAAAAAAAGATATTTTTAAGAATGGTTCCTTTAACAACTATTATAACTTTATTAAAATCCCTGAAAAAAGTAAATACAAGTATGTGATTCATAACTGGTTGAAAACAGTAATTATGAACAACAGATTGCACATGCTGGTATTGCTTCACATTATAACACAATGAAGCATTTTCCTTTGGGCTCAATTACGTCTTATTTTTTGATGACATGCAATGTTTTAAATAGTTATATACTTTCAAGCAAAAGGCCTTCCCTCAATTAAGATTACTGCTTTTTTAAAAGTAGCATTTCATTGAGGACTCTGCTTTTGATATGACTGAATGTTCAGTTATAAAATACTGCATTTGCAATAATTTATAGAATTTATCCTCATTTACTCAATCAAAAACATTTTCATTGGAGTAGCCATACTTAAGTTTCTTCTGACTACAAGCTCCAGCTGTATTTTCTATCTCAAACTAGCAGGATATTTCAAAACCAGTAGACTAAATGTGTTTTCAGCATTGTAAATATTACATACCTCTTTTAAGCACGCCTACCGTTAGAAAAACCCTTGAAACCAATATAAAAATACCGTACATAGAAACCTCAAAACCATTTCTAATGTCACCTGATACTGAAAATGCTATTTGATGCTTTTTTAGGATTAATAAATCATTGAATATTTCACCTGAAGAAATTTTAAAAAAACTATTCCTTTTTCTCGACAATGGCAATAAAAATACTTGAAAAAAACCCAACTAAATAAGGATTATTTGTAATTGCTCACTCTGCAGAATCACGTATGCAGAAGATGTATGTAAAATAATCTCTAGTATTATCTGTCACATTTCAGATAAAGCAGCAGAAAGGAACTCACACTTAGCTATATCATTTTAGAAAAAACCAAAAAAAGTTTAATTAAACTTCACTGAATACTTTATCCCTCCTAGGAAGGGAACTAAAGCAGCATATACCTCCCAAGGTAGCACTGCCAAAGTGGCTTGTTTTGAGATGCCAACTCCGAATCCTTCGCCCCAAACATTTTTGCTAGAAGTTTTACAACCTGCAGGCGCTCTTCGTTATCATTGCTCTGGAAAATGAACACAATATTTTAAAAGTTAAAACCCCAAACCACCCCAAAAAACAACGCACAGAAAACCCAAACAAACAAAAAATCCCAACAAGACCCACCAGAGTTCTATTTTGTACAGCTTTTACACTAACATACACCTCTAGAAATATACTACTATAGATTAATAGACCTTTCCTGAACACAAATATATCTGTCAAGACAAAAACCCTTCACTGTTATTGGGAAGGGACAAAATAATAAAGGTAGTGAAAACAACAACAAAAAAACCCCAACAAGCCAACATGAGCAAAGCCTGGTGAAAAATACATAGATCCATACATCTTTTTAATCCTCGTTTACAGGTTACTGACTGTGTTAGGAAATCTGACACGTGCCTGTACAAGCTTACACAAAGTCCACAAAATCCATTCTACATTTGCCTGCTTCTAAAGGTTTACAGATCTCTAGAACAGTGTTTAATTACAAACATATAGTTTAAAATGCAAGAGTTTTTAGAAAACAAGTTTTTAGAGAGCATCAGATTAAGTACCCCAAGATCTGAGATGCACAGGACCTGGTGCTGTATTTAAATCTGTATTTTAAAAAGATGAGTTACAACAAACACTCTTCATACTTAAAATTAGCACTAACAGAGACAAGACAAGGCCTTCTCCAGTATATTTTCACTACCATTGGTTTGCATTACACTTGTTTAGTTCAACACGCAGCATTTGAAGCTTAACACATACTTTGGAAATGTGAGCCAACACCTGCAGTTAGCATATATTAAAATTTTTTTTCCTTTGGGTTTTTTTTAAAAAAAAAAGAAAGAGACAAGAACAGCTGGCTGCAACACTTCTTTGAAAAGAGAGTAGCTAAAATTAGTTTATACTAACTAGATATTATTCTCTCATTATTTCAGTTTGTTGTTTCTTTTTTGTTTGTTTTTGTGTTGGTTTTTTTTTCTGGTAATGAAGACAGTTTAAAATACTGTTCTCTTCTACCATCTTTGACATTCTTAGTAGTTCCACATCACCTTTTGAATGTGAACAAGAAATAAGAGCACGATGTAGTTGTCAGAGTTCTCTAACATGACACCAGAGTCTTAAAGACCAGCTATTTCTCCTGAGTCAATACCATAAATGGGCTGAAAAGTTTGCCAGTATGCCCTTTTAACTCATCTCCCTAAGAACAATAAAAGCATTTGTAAAATCCTTAAAAGTATGAGAGCAAGACAAGTCAAGGGTGAAGAAATCTAACATTGATATATTACTACATCACAGAAGACTGCAATTCTTCTGAACACGCTTCAGTATTAAGTATTAGCAGCATTAATGGTAAATCTACTAATATTTGTCTCCATTTGACTGATTTTTGCAATTAAAATTCAGATTGACATTATTGAGAGCCATCTACAACCTCCTCTTAATATGCAATATATGATATCTTTTCTTCTTGCTAAGTTTCAGCTTGTAAGTGTCCATTACACTACAAATTGTTACTATGCCTATGTTAGTCCAATCTCCATTACTTGCATCCAATTCACTCCTGCTCAAACCAACAAAATAATGTAAATATTAAGCATCTGTGAATTTCTCTAGGTAACCGACATAGATCCACAGCAAGACACACCAGAGGATGGGAAGGGAGAGGGTGGAGGTGTCAGGAATACACTAAACATCCAACTACTAGCCAGAAACATAGAAAAAAAGATAACAGGCATAAAAATATAAACTAAAATTTCCTTTATGAATTAGCCACAGAAGAAGCCTTCACTGTATTAGCAATTAATCTAATTGTAAGACAACCCCTCTCATATTTCTAGTCCTATTTGTAGTAACAATGAGTATTTGTGATTATGGACCAAAAGAACATGGTACTTTGTAAGTTGCTGCGCAAATGTTGGTCTCTTGGAAACATTCTTATAAAAGCTCCTAAAGGTAATAAAAATCAGCCTGCACTTTTAATTAAAGGAATGCATCACTGCTACAGTCTCTCTCCTTTATTCTACTTGAACCTGCACTTCTTTTTCTGAGGGGAAGAATAAAAAAATTACTATAACGAACTCTGAGAAAATCTTAATCCTTCTCCATTCTAAGAGACAGTTCGTACTTGAAGAGTCACGTCCTTCACCTCTTTACTTCAGTACGATCCAGCATTCTTTATGCTTAATAATGTTTCACAACAATTTGTCAATAAAAATTGGCATTGAACACTAGTATTTTCAGTTCTCTGTACATGCTGCCAACATAGGCAGCTGCTCTTCTCCCTCGATATTGGGGTCTTGCACTAACAATACTTGCATTTGGTCAGACTGTTATCGCTACGAAGTCCGAAAGAATAAGCAGCGCTGAGGATCTGGGAGTAGAGGTGAACACATGACCTGAAACTTGCCAAAACTTTTAAGTACTATATCCATGAAGAAAGGCAGCTCTACAATAACAGAGGTCAACATGTTATTGATTTTATTCATTACAATGTATTGGTTTAATTAAGATGGTAAAATAAAGACCTAAACCCCATTTTCTAAATACTCTATTCATGAGCTTTTCATTCTCCTGAACATTACAAAGGTATTCACTTTCAGTAATACAAATTTCTAAGATAAAAATATCAAATTTGAATGAAGGAATATCAATTTCCTTTACAACCTGACTTACACAATACATTCTTACCTCTGTTCTCTCCTGCACCAGTAACACTTCTGCAGCAATGCTAGATCTCTAAATGCACCACCTCAGAATGCCAAGATCAGGCACAAATGACTGACTCGCAAAAAAAAGAGGTTAAATTAAATGAATTTCAGTGCACCTTCTCCTGCTAATCCCCCATATTCCTTTCCAAAATTTAAAAAAAAATAATAATTACCAGTAAGAAGCAACCATGATTTAACACAGCTCTCACTGCCTTGAAGTTTAACAACACTCCTTTTTTGCCACATGGCAACATACAAGGTTTTTCTTTACAAAATAAAGGTGTGGTGGGTTGACCCCAGCTAAAAGCCAAATACCCACCCAAACCTCTCACTCTCCTCTCCTGTACAGAAATGGGAAGGAGAGAGAATAGAAGGCAGGTTAAAAGGCTCATGGGTGAAGATAATGACAGTTTAATAGGTAAAGAGAAAGCTGCGTGCACAAGGAAAGCAAGGAGAATACATTCACAACTTCCCATTGACAGGCAGATGTCCCACCAGTTCCTGGAAAGCAGGGTCTCAGCATGCACAGTGCTTGCTTGGGAAGACAAACATCATCAGCACAAACATCCTCCCCTTCCTCCTCCCTTCTCCGAGTTTTTATTGCTGAGAGGTGCACATGTCCCCTCTTAACCTCCTGCCCCACCTCAGCCTGGTCATACTGGTGTGGGCGGGGAGAAGCCTTTACCTGTGCAAGCATTGTTCTGCAACAGCCAACACATGAGTGTGCCATCAACGCTGCTTTAGCCACCAATACCAAGTGCAGTACAATACCATACAGGCTGCTCTGAAGAAAATTAACCCCATCCCAGCCAGACACAAAAGAACAACTAGTTTGTCCAGTTCTGTTCGGTATGTGACAGGGCACAGCACACACCTGACTGCATTTCAATTGTCTTCAAATGTACTTAACAGACTCTTGGGTTAGGGCGAAAAAAGCAAGCAAGGGAGTAAAGCACACAAAAGCCGCACAATCCAGAGAGCATCAGCTACTGTCAGCAACCTTTCATCCTTCACCTGAGTCAACGTGTACAATTTTTACAGCAGTTAAAATTACTTGACAAACTGCAACTAAACAGTATGGTCATTGGCTGTACCAAAGAGGCAAGATGCTTGAACACTAGGTGGCCACATTGTTTACATCCAACACTGTAAATACGCACAACAGTGTTACCGAGGTACCTAAGCTCTCTCCCAAGTTCCATACTAACAGTTACTTAACCTCTCCATACAAGGTCAAAAAAGTATTTGGTCACTGACAGGAAAGCCCCCGGGTTTTTCCCCACACGCAAAGAGACAGTCTAGAACTTCGTAAGACCTTTATCCCATGAAGATAAACCAAGATAGTTCTTGCCCCAAAGGAGCGCAAAAGAAGTTCAGGGAGATGGAGAGCAAGAGATTTGGATCCTGTCAGGTAACGAGTCACAGACACAGAGATGCATGTTCACGTGCTCCAACTCCTATCAGCAACAGAGGCTGAGAAGAAGGCAGCTCAGTCTACTGGAAGGCAGTGGAGATTGTTCAGTGAAGCTCACATGGTTGTTGAAAGAAAACCACCACTTCATTTTCAAAACATGCCACAAAATCTTTAGAAGCAAAGCAAGAAGACACCACATGGAAATTACATTTCATGTACAGAATACACAACTAGTAGAAAAGTTGCTGATACCAGGAAGAATCGGAGAACAAGGATCACTATCAGAGAATCACCCAGTACCAATCCTGTGAGAATGAGTACCCTAAGGTCAGAATGAAACACCTGCACAATCCCTGAAAAAAAAAAAGGTCGAGAATACTGACAGCTTTCAGCATCCTCTAAAAATAGAAGGTGGTCTTCAAGAAGATCAAGAGTGCCTTTTTTAAGTTTTGGTTGGTTGTTGTTTTTTGTTTTGTTTGGTGGGGTTTTTGTTTGCTTTTGTTGGTGTATTTCTATGGTTGTGTGTGTGTCCGTCTTCATTTAACCTAGAATTTATGGAAGGGAGCATGGTAGCCCTTGCAGTCATCAAACAGAAGTACATTCAACAAATTTCAAAGATTTCAGTATTTCCAGACAGAACTCAGTAGCTCTCACAAGCCCAGGCAGAATACCGATTCAACATAAGCCAAGCACATTCATGGAAGAAGCCTGGACATAACAACCCACTAAGCACCGCTACAGTTCTTTCCAGCTGATTAGTTGAAGTGGTCGGCAGTGGAGACATTGGGCACATCAACCACCAACAAGGGCACACTGTTCAACAGCTTCCAACGAATCAGGACTGAGACCCAGGTTCTGCAACACTGGGTGAATTCTCAGGGATTGCCGAGTTGTCCGTCAGCACAGCCACACAACCTCCAAAGACGACAGCAAAGAGCCCTTCTTAAGGTGAGGAGGGATATGCCCACCAGCATTACTGAAGCGTGCATTCTAAGACTGAATGACAGGTTTTTCCAATCACACACTGTATTGTAGCTACAAATCTTCCTATTGGAAACTGTTTGTTCAGTAACTTGATCCAGTGAGTTGCCAGACCCTGTTTTCCAAGTAGGAAGTGAAACTGCAGTGTGCCATTTACTATATACCAGAGACATACTGTTAAGCTCTCTCTCATGCAAAAACGGTTAAGAGGGCAGTAAATGGTATATGGCACCTGATAATGGTGGTTATGTCTCTGTTGCGTAAGAGACAGAGACCATCAACTTATATGAGCCAGACTCAAGAAAGTCCAGAAGACTTGACAACATAGTATATCTAGAAACAGCACCACACTTGAACATTCTCCCAGGAAAAAGGGCACCAGTTTTGCAGCCTGCCCTTAAAAATTCCTGTAAAGTCATACACATTTCTAGACAATTCAGCCCACTTCCCTCCCTTGTCCAAAAGGCAACAGGCTATCAAAAAATGCTCTCTCACCAGAACAGTTACAAAACAACTCTGTCTACCCCATCCAAAGGTGTTAATGGCTGCTGATGCTTGGTAATGGTAGCATCAGCCCCCTAAGCTCCAGACATGAATGACGTTAAGATAAGAACAAGGTGGCTGGTGTGACGCTTAAGCCTCTTGCACCTACTGTCCTTGGGATAAAGTATAGCGAAAAAACTCCCAGCAGGAGCAAACACAAGAAAACAGAAGAATCACAGGAGGAACATATGCACAGAACCAGAGAGGCATGCAGCACAGAAATATTTCTCCATTGGCATCAATTCCTTTTTATATTTAGATTTCAAGCTGCTCCAGAGTACATCGTGGTGGCAACGTACATCTCGGTCTCCCCTAACTTTATCACAAATTAAATGACTTGAACGAACTTTTTCTTTTGGGTGGAAGGAGTGTAGTTCGGAAGGCTACCCTCAGTGTAAATAGACTCATCCCATTCACCAAACAAGATCTTCCAGTAATCACATGGCTCCAGGACCAGAACACCTGTCTCCTTGATGAATCTCAAGTAAAACAGAAAAGAAAAGAAGGAAGGATGAATAAACTAAACTACATTTCTCTTTAAGCACTCAGGAACAGGAAACAATATATATATATATATATGCGCCATTAGAATATACAGATGGGGTTTCTAAAGGACAATCCTTCCAAGTCTTTAACTATATTACTATTTATTGTGATAGGACAAGGGGCAACAGATTCAAGCTTGAGTACAGGAAGTTCCACCTCAGCATGAGGAAGAACTTCTTTACTGTAAGAGTTGTAGAGCACTGGAATAGTCTCCCTAGAGAGGGTGTGGAGTATCCTTCTCTGAAGAACTTTCAAGACCTGCCTGGATGCATTTCTGCATGATCTGCTCTAGTTTTGTCCTATTCTGGCAGAGGGGTTGGACTCAATGATCCTCAGAAGTCCCTTCCAACACTTAACATTCTGTGATTCTTCCAGGAATTCCTGTCTCCTCTTGTATGGCTGATAATTTCCCACTTTGCTGCCAAATGACATCACAAAAAAGTGAAAAAAGAAAAAAAGATTCAGATTATAGGTAACCAAGTTCTATAATATTTGCTTTTGGAAATCCCATGTCACATCATTCTCAGAATCACAGAATAGTTTTGGCTGGAAGAGACCTTCAAGATCATCAAATCCAGTCTTACTCCTAGCCCTATCAAAACCTACTAAACCATGTCCCTAAGCACAACATCCAACCTCCTCTTAAACACCTCCAGGGATGGTGACTCCACCACCTCCCTGGCCAGGCTATTCCAATGCCTGACAACCCTTTCTCTGAAGAAATGCTTCCTAATACCCAGCCTGAACCTCCCCTGGTTCAACTTCAGGCCATTTCCTCTTGTTCTGTCACTTGT
>WUAM01000287.1:94954597-94974886 GCA_024336885.1 Actenoides hombroni
ATTTCTCTGCATGACCTGACAACATTCTTATACTCATTATGAGTCATCTGCCCCTTCTTCCAGAGGCCATAAACCCTTTTCTCTTATATAGTGGCCTAATTGTTATTTCCCAATTTATTTTGAAGTCCTGTGCTCTACTGAGCTGACCTTCATTGTTCTTTGCTCTTTACATGATAGGGTCAGTCGTAAAAAAAATTTTTAATTGTTTAACATCTGTGTGAAAGTAATCATTTACCATTCTCTACTGGCAGAAAGACTTCTTAATGTCAAAAGATTTTAGAAAGAACAGCTCAAACTGAAGCAAAACAAAGAAATGCTTTAAGAAATTTATTAATTTAAAATTATATTTCATTGAAATGATCAAAAATACTGGTTTCTGTCCAAATTCATGCAGAAATTGTCAAGGCTACACCTGAAAATATATTTTTTTTTAAAACATTGGCTTTAAAGTGAGCCAGAATACTTGGTGTTTTTTTCAGATAAGTCTACCATGAGTCTACTTCATCTGGCAACCCCCCTCACTCACTGCTTTTGAAGCCAATTATAAAGAAAATGCATGTTTTGAAAAACAGAGACCAGCTACACAATTTGCCCAAACCATATATCTGCTTCCACGTGTTCAATGTGTGCAAGATGACATCATCCTGACACATCTTCACTCCTCAAAACTGACGACTCAGCAGTTGAGACAGCCACAGCTTTCCTACAACACCCTCGGCTTAAACAGAACCCTCTTAAGCAGCAAAGCAGCAATGTGAGATCTCAGAACATAGTAACTGTCCCACTACCCCACAGCACCATTTGAACATTTGCCCCTAGTATTTGCTTTCTATTATCACATCTGTATATTCAAGAGCTGTATAAGAATCTCACAGAACAAAACCAGGACATTCCTGTGAAACTATGCACTTGACCTAAATATACTCCACAAACTTCCACTTCAAATATCCAGTAGAGTCTACGGCGAGTGCGCTCAGCAGACAAGGCTCTTAAACTATGGGCATGGGTAGAGACAATACTACCTAGCAAATCCTGCAAAGCCAAAATCATCTTGAGAAGCTCTGAATAATATGCAGGGCTCACTGGAATTGGTGGTTATTTTATCATTAACTTCAATTAACCTTCATTATTAAAAAAATTATGTATCTCACCTCCCCCATATTTCAATATGGGCTGCCAAGCATATTTTTCTTCTTTATCACCCACATGATCCAAAGCTTCATCAAGGTAACAAGGACACCTTTGTCCATCTTCTTTTCATTCAAAGCAGCAAAACATTAGCTGCCTACTACCATAAGCGCTCTTAATTTCATTGAAATTAATCTCTTCTCACTTTTCTCAACACACTAACATGCTATTCACTCAGACCCAAATTAAAAATGCTTGGCCCTACCTGCTGCTGTTTAGATTAAAGTCACAGCTATTGCTGGAGTGGAAATATTTAATCAGTGCTGGCAGGTCTGCAAAAAACCAAACTTCTGTTCATCTCAAAAACATAGGCTGACCCTATTTTATTAATATTTCAGAACATTCCTCTTCAAAATACCCTTTCAACCAAAGAAAGATCTTACATACTTCTGAACTCCTTCAGAACCATAAAATGGTTTGGGTTGGAAGGGGCCTTTAAAAATTATCTAGTCCAACTCCCTTGCCATATGTACGAACATCTTACACTAGAGAGGTTGCTCAAAGTCCTGACCCTGAACACTTCCAATGACGGGGCATCTACAGTTTCCTGTGCAATCTGTTCCAGCGTCTCAGGACTTAAACCAGGATTGTTCTACTCCAAATGGAGGGGGTCTGTTGTTTTTTGTTTGTTTTGCTTGATTGTTTTTATTTTTAAAATATGAATCAAACTACATTAGACAGTCAATAGGACAGAACAGGCATGGATTACTTGTTCTTATAACTTCAGGTATCAAAAACACACACCTGAAGCAACAATGATTTACGCAGAAGCTGGACCAAGCTCTCACAATAGCTACAAGCAGTACTGAATTCAACACAACATCAAGAAATGAAAGCAGTAAGAAAGTAACTATTAAAATGTACATGTCTGCTGGAAACATTGTTAAACTGGATCCTCCAAACATCAAACAGGAACCACTTCACCCTCCCAGGGTTCAGACCACCAGAAAACTAGACTGTGGATCTAGAAAATGAAATGCAACAAAATACATGTTGTTCTAAAAAGAGTATACTGAACAAAGAACAGAAATACAAACATGAAAAAAAAAGTGTTAGAAATTAAGAAGTACAAAGAAAACATGGAAATGTTAGGGCTAAAATCACCAAGTTCAATAAAGAAACCTGAAGTTGTTCAAGGAAAAGCAAGAAAAAAGTTCAACTGTGTTGGGTTACTAAACTTGCTGATTCCACTTGTAAAATAGGATTATAAAAAGAACTCATACTGAAATAATGGTATATCAGAGTAAATGAAGGAGAAAATTCAAGAAACTGCAGTTTTAAAGGACCTACAGATGGAAAGGTTACTGCAATTATAGCTATTACAAAAAAAAGGGGGGATATGGCAGCAGTTAAGATTAAATCTCTTGAATAACAGCTTCAGCTGCAGAAGTACTGTTCTTCTTGGAGTGAGAATGATAATTGTTCACTATCTGTAAGAACAAGAATTAAAGGCTGAAAAAGGTCTACTCTTAAGACACTTTTAAGACCCAGCAAGCAGTAAATTGAACCCTACTTCTAAAATGTGAATGGAATGATAAAATCATTAAAAACCAACAAACAAACAAAACAACTCATCCAAAAAATGCAGTGTGTCTGCCTAGCAACATTAGTGAAAAAATAATAGGCACGAACAAGCTAATATGATAATGTTGCAATGATAACAGGCCAAAGGTTCTACATACCTAAAATCTGTCCTCGATAATACACACAAGTTTAAAAGTGGCCCACTGAACATCAGCCCTCAAGTTTACAAACAGGTTACTGTCAAATGTAGAAATACAAAACTACTCCAATTCCCCACTTCCACAGAACCCCTATGGAATGACAAATAGAAGTAGTGCAGAATGAAGGGAGTACCAGCTGTTACAGGGGTTTTCTCCAAGGGATGGAGACACTCTGCAATGGTAGGAAGTCAAAAAGAAAAACACGTAATAAAATAGATAGCTAACACCAGCTATCATTCATTCCTAAGAAATGAGCATAAGAAATAAGCGTGAAAAAAAATATCCTAAAAGTCACGGCCACAATGACAAGATGACATATTAATGGAGTTCAGTGCTCTGTTTTCACCTCAGACCTTCTATTTGGACAAAATTGCCAGTACCTCCACTGCCATTAACGTGGAGCCAAACATTTCCCTGTCAAAATTCACTATTCTGACCAGATGTAGTTTCTCTGCACAGCTAGCAGCAAAAGGTACGTTCAATATGTTAAAGTCCTTCATGATAAGTACTACAGTAAAAGAAAGAACAAAACAGGTCAGACTCTCAGGTCATCAAAAAATCAAGTTATCACTTGAAAGATACAAGCTAAAAAACCCACCAACGAAAACCCAAACACATGCACACGTGCACTGTAAGTTAATACATTTGAAGTTAAATTACTCTGAGGGCTTTTATAGGTTTTCCTTTAAACAATGCAAAGAACATAGGTTTTACAAATAAGTACTAGTTTTATATGCCAATCAGTTTGATTAATTTGTCCATACAAAACAATTACTAGCAGTCAAAGCACACAAGTTTCAAATACACAAAAAGGATAATGTGTGTTTACCTTAAGTTTGAATTCAAGCTGTGGTAGAACAGAAAGCAAAAGGTGACTGTCAATGTTGTATAACTCCAGAATCAAGTCAAACACGTGCTCTGACAGGTCACTAATTGATGTTTTACCAAGCATAAGGACCTGATTGAAGAACTGGAAGATAAAACAGGGTATATACATCAGCGACAAGAATATATATATACACACACACACACACACACACACTCTAAATCCTCCTCCTGTCTGTCACTAAATCTACCTTTTCATCTTACACATTTATTTCACCACCATTAAAAAAAAAGGGAAGGGTCACACACAGATCAGAATTCTATAGTAGACATCTCAAAATATTATTTCTTCATATTCAATATTATACATAAAGAAAAACAGATTACAATTGATGTTTAGTTTACCACAGCAGGACTACAAATAATTTAAATGCAAATTTAGAGGAGTTCCAGTGCCTCAGATCTTTTTATCATATGACCACATTTAGCATTCTTCCACTATTGAGAACAATAATTTTAAAAGTATTCTAACATTCAGTCAAAACAAGGCTGAAACAACTAATTACTACACTACACAGTTGACAGGTTAAGGAGTTGTAAGTAAAAGCACAGGAATTAATAACTGACTGTTCCAGAATTTATAATTACAAGCAACATCATGCAGCTGTAAAGCAATTATTCTTCCTTGGTAAACTTGACAGTTTTGGGGGAAACTTCATACTTCTCATTACAGAAAATATTTTCTAATATCAAATATTAATTCCGCACTACTTTCAGCTCTATCTTCTCACAATAGGTGGGTAAGAAGCAACTAAAGAGAACTATACTACTCCCGACTCATTAAGGGTGAGGACTATAGTTGGAAAATTTTTCTTCTCTTTGGGTTAAAACAATACACAAGCATGGCTAAACAAATTATACTATTTCCACCTGCCACTTAAGGCCATACAGTACACTGCACGGGCACTTCAGTTTCCTATTTCCAAACTTGGGCCAGATGAACATCACGATCCTTTGTATCTGACAAGGTTAATCATATCAGTAAATAAATACCATGAAAGCTACCACTTTTTAAGGTTATAAAATGAACGCCAACAAGTGATACAATAGACAACGTCAACAGCTTCTAGTAATGATGACCAGAAAATAACAGATAAATGCAATTCATTAGAAGTTAAAGACTCTATACTGTCTTGCAGAAAAGTTTTCCTTTTCTGGATACTGAGTTGCCTGGAATGTATATATTCCTGGTTAGGAAACCAACTCCTACTGTGTCTTAAATATATTTTAAGAAAGCAAGCAACTTTCAAAACAAATAAACCAGACAGCATAATACTTTCCACTTGTGGGAAACCAAGAACAGAAGACTGCATGTACATATTTTCCGTAGAGGAAGAATCTTTTTGTACAGACTTCCTTAAAACCCACAGAATATCAACCAGTTTGTAATCTAACCTTACAGATGAACAACATTAAAAACTCATTCCCATGTAGCAGTACCTTTCCAAACAGCAGGCTTGACTAACAGGTTTGAAATAAGAGTTTTAAGATTATTTTATTTATTTATTTATTTTAAATCTTAAGATGGTACCCATTTTCCAAGCACCACAACTATTACAAGTCTGAAAGCAAACACATTGAAGATTTTCTATTGTTTTCAAGCTCCCGAGGTTTTGGATAACCGCCATAAGATCTGCTAAATCCTTAACTACTTAAAAAAATTAAAATAAAAGTTTTCTTTTTTCCCCATATGGTTCAACTTAAGTTAGAGTATATTCTTGTCTGGTCTTTACTTCCTCTCATCCCCTTGTCTCTTGCAATGTCTACGATGTCTACACTCAACGTGGTTACAATCCTCAATCCAGTTGTTGGTTTTCTTCTTTACTACCTGTTCTCAGATTCTGTTGCCTCTTCTTTTCTTGTGACAATGACACTAAAATTCTGCTCTATCTTCACCTCTCTTAGCTTCTAAATAGTCTCATCTTCCTCACCAGAAAAAGAATTTTGCCACAGGAACAATGCATTTATATATTTTTATCAGAACAATACTTGTAAGTACATGTGATCTTCCAGTCACGTTCAAGATTGAAGTGGAAGGTCTCCAGCAGAAAGTCAACTACTCACTGCATTTTAGAAAGCAAAATTGTTATGCAGTAAATTTTACAGCACTATTTGACTAAATGCAATTAATTCTTTTTGTAATACAGCTCAGTTTAAAAAAATATATTTATTTCCATATTTGTTTGCAGTCTTCACTTACATTAGTAATGTACGGTTCAATTGCTTGCGCTGTCCTTTTTAATAAAGCCTTTGCCAAATCATAGGCTTGCTTGTTTAAATTCTGGTGGGAGAAAAAAACCAAAACAAAACAGGAAAGTTATAAGCACAGGCATTAATCCTAAAAATAAATACAAGAACTTAAAACTACCATGTACTGGTAAACACATTAAAGAAATAGTCTGTTCTTTTTATACTTGCAGTAGTAAAGATAATACAGTAAAAACAAACCCAGTCTAAACAGAGCTTTGTAGTCTCTACTGAAACTACTGAGAAAACTCTTTCCTGGCAAACTGGGGCTTTCTTTTCAGTAGCTCATCTAAGCCTGACACTTGGAGAAGTCAGTTCCTGCATTTTACTGCTCCTCCTCATTAGCTTCCACAAAAATTAGGAAAGTGATATCAAGTAACATCAAGGCATTCATAGTCACCACAGAAGCAAGGCTCTGAACTGGACTGTGGTAGAAAGTATGAGTCTGTCCTTGCATTATTTCTACACATAGCATTGGTTTTCTGTTATTTAGCTGGAGTTCTGGCTGTTCCAAGAAATAAAAGGTATAAAGAAGGTATAAGGAATGTATGTCACCTGCAGTTCTTGCTCTGATCCCTCTTGACTCCCACAGTTCACCTCCACCCAAACAAAGGAAACTACTTTCACCCAGGTTAAGACTGAGCTCTAGATGGTGAGCAAGAGCCGATTTACGCAGAAAACAAGTCCAAACAGCAGACCTAACATAACAGAGTTCCAACAGGCAGATCTACTTTGATACACATTAATTAGTTTCAGCTTGTATCTTTCACACAGCAGCTCATTTTAAAACCTTCCTGTCTGCAGCGCTAAGCACCAGTAGCAGCTATTTCCCAATCCTGAGTAATGTATTCACATTTCACTTCATTCTTTCCAAGGAAAGTTAACTACTTTTTCTCAGGTCTTGTGTAGCTAATTTCATTATTCAGAAAGTCAGGGCCCTCAAACATCCAGAGGCTGAACTTAACAAAAATAATGCCAAAGAAGTCTTAAAAGTACACGAGAAAGCTGTACTTTTTTAATCCCTTTTCCAGCTTTAGAATAAAAGCAGAGGCAAGAAAAAGTGGCACTGCCACAGCTGAAATGAAAACAGGAGCAACCCAGGCCATTACCAAACAGGTTCAAAGATGTTTTACAAAACATCAAACCTATCTTTCTGACTAATTTAATAGCCACAAAGATACTTTAAACTTTGCCTGAAGGAGAAATTTTACACGGGTATGACATTTAACAAATTGCTTCTCTATGTTTATTGAAACTTTTACATCATTATCCTCTCTTCAGTCTTTCCGTACATTAAAAAAAAAAAATTACATGTATTTCAAGACCTCTTAATGATTTAAGGAAGCCCTCACGATGGGCACAATCTTAATCATGATGCCTCTTAAGAGCATGGAAGCACTTAGGAAGGAAGGCAAAAGCTTTTAGAAAGTCCTGAACTGGTAGAAACTAAACCATCAGTTGGCAACACTGTTTAAAGTAATCATGTGTCATTACTACATTTTGAAGGAAAAAGCAGAAAAAAGTATTGATGGATAAGGACAAACTGAAGAACAACCCATGAGAAGGCAGAACACAGATCTTCTGCAATGTAACTGAGCAGCTACATTAACATCTACAACAGACTTACAAGATGCTGCAGATAGACCTTTCCCCTGATCCCAAAACCCTCTGCTTTTTTCATTTCAGAAATGAATGTTAGTAAACAAAGAATAATTAATGGGGTCTTTTTTATGCTTAGAAGACCTCCAGCAATAATATTTGAAGACAGGACATCTCTATCAGCTGTAATCTTTCTCCCTTCTCTCAATTCCTACCATGATTTTTGTCTGTTGCTGGCATTTCAAGCTATTAACACTTCTGGAAGACATTTATTAATGAGTTCTGTCAACTCATTTTTGTATACCTCTTCTTCTCAGAGTGTCTGACAAACTTCTACTGCAGATACAAGAAGCAGTGGCAACCTCTCTGACAGCATGACACAGACATGTTTGTGTATACAGACAATGGGCTTCAGGACAGTCTGCCACAGAGCCAAAAAAATCAGTTGTACTGGTACAACAGGGTTGGCAGTTATGGAAACGCATACCCACCGATTTTTAAGGGTATTTTTTTCAGTTGCCTCTCAATGTTCAATTTAACACAGCTGAGAGAAATTAACAATAAAATAATTTGTATTCATCCTTAGAAAAAGACAATAGAAAACAAATCCACGTTCCTTATTTTATGGATTTAGTCCTTTTTGGCATAACTAGCCAGCATCAATCCAGTCCTTAACATCCAATTTTACTCCTGAAGTTACAAAATTAAGTCTGTATCTAGAGTAAATATTCTTATAAAACATACATTATTTTATTAGACTTTGAAAAGGGTCTTCAATTTTATTCTTATTATTAACAACAGAGCAGCAGAGCTTGTATTCAAGAGCACTTGATAAAAAAGTTCTACCAGAAACTCTAGCTCTGCTGAGGGAGGGAAACAGGGCTTTTAAGGATGGCTGACAAAAAAGAAGCTCAGTTGAAGTGTTGCCAAGATAGATAACACTAATTATTAAGTTCCTAGTCAAGACAGTTAGGAATTTAATTGTCAATATCACTTTTCAGAAAAGATAAGCATGTAAAGCACGTGGGATGTGCAATGTGGGATTCCCTGTAGTAGTCCTGAGGCTGAAAATGGAACACCCTGGCAAATACTCAAGGAAATAAAGTAGAATTTGCCTTCTGACACGTAAACAATTTTGTATTTGTGTAGCAAGTGCTGTCATAAAGGCTTTATAATCTAAAAAGACATTTAAAAGGCAAAGGAAAACTATTAATTTTTCTTGCCTTTTCAGACTGACTACCTCTCCCTTGCTTCTAGTCTTAGCTCACTATTTACTTCATTCCCTCTTAATACAACCTTATGAAAGGATTTCAGTAGAGTTCACAGAAAAGAAGAAAAGAGAAACCACGAAGGAAAAAAATACTTAAGCTTCATATAAATGAAGAGTTGAACACATGGTCAGACAAGATATTTTATTGACTTATCACAAAACAGGTGCATCAGAGTATCAGATATTACTGTCAGACACTTTCATTCAGGTTTCTATCCATACGGCTTTTCCTCTGGCCAAGTGAGATGGATGACAAACTCAAGTCTGCTAGAGCAGCTCAGACAACTTCAGTGGCTACTAATTATGGTAGACAGACTTTTTATCGTACGTCACATCCCCAGTATAGGCTCCTTATGCCTCAGTTTTTGCAGCTGCCCTGCTAGTACCATTGTTTTTTGGATTTACTACTCAGGACCCACAGACCATATCTGGCATTCCTCTGAGGAAAATTATTGACCTTGGTTTTAAGAGGTAACACCTGAGAATTAACCTCTGGCAAATTGTTCAACTAGTTACTACAACTCTTAAAAATATTCATCTCGTTTTTCTATCAATCCATCTAAGGTTGAATTTCAACCATTGGACTTCAGCATCTGGGATCCAAAAAACTAAAGAAGTTGTTTGAACTTTCTGTTCCAAATACACATGTGGACTGCTCCCTTGATAAACTATACAGATTAACCTCCTCAAGTCTTCAACCCAGGATTACCCAATACAACAGTTTATGCCCCAGAAGTCACACTAGCTCTATCACTACATTCTAGAATACAGTCATTCAGTTCACAAGGGCAGTCCACATGACCTCACATGCACAACTGTCCTTCAGGCTGTATTAAAAACACACCACTTGCCTCTGTCACTTGCTACAACCCTAGCTGTCCTATCTACAACAATCTCTCATCTGCTCATTTCCAAACCTGAGCTAATAACTGATCTATGCTCCTCCTACTCTATCAACGAAGTCTTCTAAACCCCAGTGAATCTGACCAGGTAATGCAGCTGACTAGCTGAAAATTCCCTACTGACCATTACACCAACACTGCTGCCATTATGCCATTTTTGGTGGCCAGTCTGATCTGTCAATTTTCCTTTCCCACAGCCTGCACAGCTTAACAGCTAGGTCAGTTAAGATACAGTTTATCTTTAATCCCCCTTGCAGTTATGTGCTCGAAGGACACAAGGGGAAAAAAAATTCATTTCTAATTCATTACACTTTTCCAACATTAGTGGCCACAGAAAGTGGTTAGATGACTATGTAAACTCCAATTTTTTAAATAAGCTCTATATGAAAATATTGAGATAAAATAGAAAAATATTAGAAGCTTCCTTCCCCTAGTATGAAAAAAGTTTAAAAAATAAAACCATGGTAAAAGCATTCAGAATACAGTCTAAAGTTATAAAACTATTTCAGCCACAAAGCAAGCTATAAGCTAGCATCATATTCAAAGAGGCAGTTTGATAAAAACAGAAGCAGAAGAAAATGTAAAGCCCCAAATACCTTATCCTATTAAAATGTTCAGTGGATAACTGTAAATCCACTACAAAACAGAATTGTTTCAATGCTATGGCCAATCTAACAGGATGCAGTTTATTAAACATCAATCACAGAAACAGTACAGGCAGCTCCAGTTGAATAGAGGTGACAATGAAACAACAGATGCCCAATAATTGAGAAAGTATAAGCTCAACTAAGTTGAAAAGTCTTGGTTTTGCTTCTTGTATTACAAGGGTTTACTTCATAAATCTGAGTTTTAGCCAGAGAAATTTCAGTCTGGTCCTCATACAAGAGTACTAGACTCCTTGAAGGACACAGCTAAAACATTCCCAGTGGAAAAAAAAAATAAAAAATGACTGATCTATACTAAGCATTTAGTCTTTCACTGTCAACAGAACAATAATTTACGTGCCGTTTCTTTACTGAAATTGATGGCTTGTGGCAAGGCATGCTACTTTGCACTGCTTACTATTATTCTTAAGAGAGCACCCTTAACCACTTAACCTAATTGTAGTTTCTAAAAACCACAGGTAAAATTAGCCCTTTCCTGAACTCACAAAAAATAATCCATTAGGTGACAGACAAAATTGTCCAAATTCCAGTTAAGTACACATTTCCTAGATAACTCCCCAGAAGTTAGGGGTTTTTTGTCACAGTGTAAGTTGTCCTCTACACTGTAGCCCAAGAAATTGCAGCAGGACCCAGCTAGTTGTGTAGGGGGTTTTTTATTGCTTTTGAAATATTTAAGTGTCACAACATACGCAAAGTTTGAGGTTTTTCCTCAGTTCATCTATAGGATACTTTTTTTGACAAAACATTATTTATTAAGGAAAGAGCCATCACTTGGGCTCTTCACATACCACCATTTTGGAACATAGTTCAATGGCTGCATAGAAAACATACCAATGCGCTTTCAGTAACACCAAGCCAACATTTCCAAAACACAACAGAATCAACTACAAATCAGCAATCATAACTTTTTCCTCTCCCACTCCGAGCAGTACATTAGCTTGAACTGTTGATACAGCATTACACTAATTACAACCTTTTTGAAGGATATACGTATCATTTATATTTTCCACTGGTATTGGCAGTATCTGAAAAGCATTCACACATACATGTGATGTTAAAGCTTTTAGATTACTAGGACCACTGATACTTCAGTTTATGGCAAGTGAATCAAAGCAACGAAAGGCTACTGAATTATCTATTAAAAATTATCTGTTTGCTAAAAAATTACAAGTAATAGGTTCACATTTGCTACAGCTACTGTCTCAATGAAATCCAAGTATCTGAAAACATACATCCAACAAATCAGAATTACAAAAAAAAATAAAATTCAGTCACTATTAAAACTTACCTTGTGAGCTGGCACTAGATTAACTAATACTGTATCCAAAAGTTCCTGCGACACGGTATCTCCCTCACAGATGATAGAGCTCATTAGATCAACCATGTGCATGTGTACTTTTTGGTTATGACCGTTGCTGAAAAGAAAAACAAGAATTCTTAGTGTGCTGTTCATATAGAGCGTAACTTCCATTCAGAGTACTGTAGTGATACCAAACAACAAGGAATACAATAACTAAATCACAAGTTTTCACATAAGTCAAAATACTTAAGTTTCTTGGCTGCACATGCCACTTTTCAAAGTGTTCTTGAATCTCATGACCTCTTAATTTACTACTGTAATAGAAGAGTAAGAGGACTGGATCTGACCCTGCCAAGAAAAGACAGCATAAGACCACCCCTCCCCTGTACTCAACACCGGTGAGATTTCATCTGGGTGCTGCATACAGTTCTGGGCTTCCCAGCACCACAGAGACATGGACATCCCAGAGTCAGTCCAACAAAGGACCACAAAGATGATTACGGGATGGGACCAACTCTCATACAAGGAGAGGCTAAGAGCCAACACCTTTTTTTACCCTTAAGAATAGATGGCTTTGGTAGGAACTTACTATGTTTAATTATCTGATCTTGTGAGTAAGTAAGGCAGGGCCAGACTGTTCTCTGTGGTGCCCAGTGGCAGGACAAGAGGTGATGGGCACAAGGTGAAATATAGAATACACTGGTTAAACTTCAAGAAAAGAAACTTTAAATGTAAGGCTTCAGCAAGGCCTTTGACACTGTCTCCTGTAACATCCTCACAGGTAAGTCAGAGTTGTAGTCAACAGCACAGAGCCTAGTTGGAGGCCTGTAGCCAGTGGTGTTCCCCAGGGGTCAGTACTGGGTCCAGTCTTGTTCAATATATTCATCAATGAAGAAGGGGCAGAGTGTATCCTCAGCAAGTCTGCTGATGATACTAAACTGGAAGGAGTGGCTGATACACCAGAAGACTGTGCTGCCATCCAGTGCGAGATGGACAGACAAGTGAGCTAGGCAGAGGGAAGCCTAATGGAAGTACAACAAGGGCCAGTGTAGAGCCCTGCACTTGGAGAGGAATAACGGGTTAGAGGGTGACCGGTGGAAAGCAGTTCTGCTGAGAAGTACTTGGGACTCCTGGTGGACAAGAGGTTAACCATGAGTTAGCAATGTGCCCTGTGGCCAAGAAGGCAAATGGTATCTTGAGGTGCATTAAGAAGAGTGTGACCAGCAGGTTAAGAGCACCCCTCTACTCTGCCCAGGTGAGGCCACACCTGGAGTACTGTGTCCACTTCTGGGCTTCTCAGCTAAAGAGAGACAGGGAACTACTGAAGAGAGTCCAGTGGAGGGCTACAAAGACCATTAGGAGACTGGAACAGCTCTCTTAGGAGGAAAGGGAGAAAAAAAAAAAAAAGAAAAAAAAAAAGAGTCAATTTAGCCTGGAGAAGAGATGACTGAGAGGGGATCTTATCAATGCTTATAATTATCTAAGGGGATGGGGCCAGAGTCTTTTCAGTGATGTCCAGTGACAGGACAAGGAGCAATGGACACAAACTATAACACAGGAAGAAAAACTTCTTTACTGTGAGGATGATGGAGCACTGGAACAGGCTGCCCAGAGTGTTGGAGTCTCCTTCTCTGGAGACCTTCAAAACCTGCCTGGACATGTTCCTGTGCAACCTGCTCTAGAAGCTTTAGCAGAGGAGTTTAACTAGATGATCTCCGGAGGCCCCTTCCAACCCCTACCATTCTGTGATTCTTTGTGATCCTGTAAGGGTGACTGAGCACCAGAAGGTTGCCCACAGAGGACATGAAGTCTCTGTCCTTGGAGATGCTCAAAACCCAACCAGTTACAGTCCTAGGCAATCTGCTTTAGCCGACTCTGCTTTGATCCAGGGGGGCAGACTAAACAATCTCTAGAAGTACCTTCCAGTGCCCTCTACTATTTTCTGACTCACGATTTTATAGCCGTAATTATCCTAATTCCTTAGAATTCCACATTGCACCATTTTCAATTTCAAGAACAGAATAAAATAAATGCAGTAAACCACCATCAAAGTAAATTTCTTAGAAAAAAAAGAAAATTGCAGTCTTAAATACAACAGGCAAAACTGACAGCTTGTTTACATTGCCACCTTTAGTTAAACTGAATTACAAAACTAAGCTCTTTAATGCCAAGTCACACAATAGACTGAACACCTAGGTTAGAAACATCTCAAGCATGCAATAATATTATAATTGCAGATGACAATACTTACTTTATTACTGAAAACAGCGTTCTGTACAACTGCGTAAAAATCTCATTGCTGTCTTCTAATTCAAAGCATATATTATAAGACTTGACCCAAGCAATGTTCTGAGTTGAACAGGAAAAAATAAAAGTAGTTAATACAAGATTAAGTTGAAAAATTACATTTAACAGTTATTAGTAAGTTATGAAACTTACCTCAAGCAAATAAAAATACCGATTAAACTGAGGGCTTTTTGTATCTTCTAAACCCTTAAGTTGCCTTGTTATGAACATAAATATATCCTGAAAAGAAAGAAGTTATAGTTATTTAATCAACTGCAATGAAACTTTCAAAACTAAAATAATTACCTCTTGAAATTACTAGTTATTATTCATCAATACAAGACATGAAACAATGACAGATACCCTGCTTCTCTGTCCAAAAGAAAATGACCTAAAAAACAGCACAGAGAATGTCAAGGAGTAATTTTAAAATGCTTTATGTTTCTTTAGAGAGTTGAGAAAGTAACCTTTTCCGAAGGAAGCTGAAGTTTTTCTTTTCCAAAGAAAACCACTCAACTTGACAAATACGGCTGACATGTTGTAGAAGTCAAAGAGATTACTCAGGACAATGAATTTTACACTTTTACTTTATACTGAAATAGATTTTAACAGGAGAAGGAGGGAAAAAAAAGCAGCAGGCCGCTGCAACTTTCCTAAGACTATTATGTTTACACCATATTGTTTGCGCATTTCTTGATCATCATGATACTGACACAAGACCACATCTCTTGCAAAAACCGTAAACCAAGTTTCTCCTGCTTCCTCTAGCAACTTTCAGTACCAGCAGAAATTTTCTTCAGAAAAAGTCTTACACAGAATAAATTCAGGGAGGTTATAAGGAACAGTCAATTATGAACAGAATGGAAACACGCAGAAAGACATCTTTTTAAATGCTTTTTGCATTCACATAATGAACAGTTCAAAATTCATAACTATTATATTAAATCAAAAGATTCAGAAGATTCAGTTCACAACCTCAACTGTACCTACAACATTTCATCTAACAATCTAGGTATAAATCAGATTCCAAAAGGTATAAAGTTGCCATAATACAAGAAGGTCTTACAGTGACCCCTGGAAAAAAAAAAACCAAAACAAACAACAAACCAAAAACCAACCCTATCCTAGAAATAGTCTAGAAAGCTCTTCTGTAATATTTTCAGAGCACCATTTCCCCTTACCCATTCAAGAGATGGACAAAAGATTCAAGAATGTTTTTGGTTTTTTCCCTAATGCTACAACCACAATAATTCAGCCTTAATCATTAAGCTAAGCACTTATTGTAATTCTAGGTAAAAATAAGAATTAGATTATATGTGACATCATGTCCTGGTAAAAAAAAAAAACCTATGAAGCACATTGTTCAGAGATACAGCCACATTAGTGTTTGAATTTGTATCAAGATTGTGCCTTCGAAGTGTGAAGTAAGGATGATCAGGAGAATCAGTTTGGTTCACACTTCAACTACAGAGCACACAAACTAGACTCTTTAGTTGAAATTAAACCACAAGACAACTGAAAGGACAAATCTAATGGACTCCAACCACTGAAGAGCATTCGGTCCACAGGCAAAAGCCAGTCTTGAGAATTCCCCCTTAAAAGCTGAATGACTAGCAGGCCAGCAGCCCACCCAAAACGAGTTCCATCCTCTGAAAAAAATGGTACACCAGAAGGTGCTGTGAAGATTACAAGTCATGCAAACTGAGCCTCAGTGAAGGATAAGATTCAATTAAAGAATAAAGTAAGCATCTGAGAGAACGACCAATGACAAACAGAAAAACTACTTCGTCTTAGGACTCCTGCTCTGGGTATAATTATTTCTGTTAAACTTTACTTGTACAGATGAATCTTCATCAGTTCATTTAATGAAGTACCTTTACTTTTTTATCCTACCGCTCAGTATGCAACATTTACCTACTGAATGTGATTCAAAGACCTTACTGAAAACCAATTCTCCTAATTTTTTATAAAGTACTCACTGCATTATGTGTGAATACATACATTAATGAATAGCATTACAGTATGTCTAGCATCTAGACACTTCACAAATAATGGTGTAACTTGAAAAACTAAGTTTACTCCTAATTATTTGTTTCCCCTATTCCTGTTTCAAAGGAAGCTGTGTGGCGTGCTCTGCTTTGGGGCAGGGGGGTTGGACTCAATGATCTCTAAAGATCCCTTCCAACCCCTACCATTCTATGATTCTATGAAAGGAAGCAAGACACATTAAAATCAAAAGGACTCACTGATTTTTAATATCTAGTGTAATATGACCCAAAGGTTTTCCATTTTTTTGAGCATACAGGATATACTATTTGAACATGCATTTATAAATACAAAACAGAGCATAAAATAAACTTTGGGCACAGGTAAGAAACTGTAACACTTTCACAGATTGGACAATATGGTTTCACATCAGACTCCATAAAGCAATTCTACATTAGAACCCAGACTCTAAAACCTAAAGTGCTTATACTTCAGCTTCAGGAAGAACAGTGGATGTTTTTTGTGGATAGCTGTCTTGATACCAATGAACCACATAACATCAGTAAACACCAGGGCCATGGCTTTCACCACAGAGTATGTTCAGATAGCTGAAGTTCTGCTACCAGATGCACCCATAAACATCTCCATATCAACTGAGTTGGGCAGACAATCCATTTATCTAAGTGGTTTTATTTGACACATACTAGTGATTAGAACACACCACCCCCCCACCCCCTCCAAAAAAAAAAAAAAATTTAAAAAAAATTAGATCTGGACTCTAGGCTTTCCCCAGGACTGCTCTGAGAACTTAAAATTTAGAAGTCCCCAGATGCCAGAAGAGCAATCCTGCTCCAGTTCTGCTTTTAGCCTCCTCATGGCACTTTCCACCCCTGTTGTCAGAGCTCTTTTAACACTCAGGGACAAGTGTAAAATTCATACAGAGGATACACAAAGCAGGAAACCTGAAATTCTGATTCCCTTCTCTCAGTATCTCACTTGCACAATACATAAGTCACAAAGATATCGAGAGGGTCTGAAGCAAAGGGCAAAAACTTCAGATTTCAGTTTTCCCCTCTCAAGAAATTATCCTTTTCAATGCTTCCCTTTGCTGTCTTTAACTTCAGTGCTAAACATACTAGAAGAGGCTCAAAGCTGCAGTATGGAGAAGATATTAAATGCTGGGTAAAAATAGCGCCAAGATATAACCCAAGAGGAAGCATTCTTCCTCTTACCTCTTTGTCATAAAGTGGAGGGAACTCTTCGACATTTGTATCGGAGCTTGTCCTGCAACCACAAAAGCTGTGTTCAGCGGAAATGGGTTTGCAAAAACCTACCTCAATAGCCCTAGGCAAAAGGTCTCCACTGTTCATCCTTTCTAATCTCATTTTTGAGAAATAAAGAAATCTACATCAAGAAATGGAATTCTGAAATCTCCACAGATTACAGAACTGAAGGCTGATAGTGGCAGTTCCTAGTCTGCTCAGAGCTCTATCCAAGTGGTAGCAGCACACTAACCCTTCAAGTATGAGATCAGTAATGTAAACTTTCCAATATTATATACTACAAAATTTGAAGCTTAGTAGCATTTGATAGATCCAATTCTGTAAGGAGCATTATAATTTGGTAGCCCAACTCAGAAAGAGGGGAAAAAACCTCTAAGCCTAACAAGCAAAGGAAAATACGTAGTCAAAACTGAAGTAGAAAACAGGATGTATCAAAACCAGACTTAGAAATATAGCACTGTAGACAAAGCTAATGTTTGTCTCCAGTTGAAGACAGTATAATCAATAACTAAAGCAACTAGATAGTGTGTAATCAGAGATGCAGCAATTCAGAATTAAGAAAAAAACAGCTAACTGAAACCCCTACGTATCTCTCCCGTACTTGTGGCAACAATGGATGTACTACCATTGAAACTGTACTATGTGCCCCACTTACAGCACTTCTGGTACAACCACTAGATCAGAAACTAAGTGATTTTCTTCCAAGTGATACACTTTCCACCATAACCACCTTTTTTCCTACTGTGGGGAAAAAAAAAGAACCAAACAAAATGCAAAACAAAACACACACGCACTCTTAAGTCAGGAAGACAAAAAGCTATGCATTTTTCAGTGTTCTTTTCCCCTGAAGTATTTTCTTCAAGACTCAGTTCATCACTCTAGATTCAGACTGTGTCAGGGAAGTAGTTTGATTTTGTGACTTGGAAAGAAAGTTTGATTTCTATCAAAAGTAGTAATAAAACACCCCACAAAAGAATTTAAAATTTAATTTTTCTGAAACAAAGGGGGCAGATCTGTACTGCCTTTTCAAACCTGGCATTTCTCTATCAACCATCTCCATCTAGTGGGATCAGTGGTATTTGTAATTGCAGAATTCTCCAGTTTACATCAGAAATCATTACGCTCTATACAAAAACACTTCCTCTTTGTTTCAACAGAGTCTTCATACATCAAAACACAGCAATTATCTCTTGGTAGTTTAATCAGAAACAGCACGGGTATTTTCCCAATTGAAGGAATTTGTTATCTTGAAAAAGATGACAATAAAAACCCATAGACATCAATATTTCCAAAGTAACAGACAACCATTTGCAAATCCCAACGACAGCTCAATAAAAGATTTCTTTTCAATATAAACCCAAAACTCTACAAGTTATTGAAAGATGTACTATATATTACTTGAGCTTGTGAACATTTGACCTGATCAAACACTCCTATCCCATACTCAAGTGAAAACCTTGGGTTGCTTATGCTGAAACAAAAGTAAAGGGGGGGAAAAAGTTATAATCAATTATATCATTCAGTTTAAGAACCTGATGTGGAAAAAGAGATGAATTAATTTTACCTTTAATTTATCCGGTGAAGTGTATGGAGCTTCAGGGGCATAAATTCTGAAAATGTCAGCAAGACAACACGCTACCAACAAACGCACATCCTTATCAGGATGTTTGAGGAAAAAATCTGAAGCAAGATGTAAAGCAAGATTTAGATAAAGCTCCTTTTCTTCTTCAGAGTCCTGGTCCATATCCATGAAAGTTTTTACAACCATCTAAAAAGAAAGACAGACATCAGTATGTAAAATTGAGTAACAGGGCCCTTACTCAAAGTTCCTCTTCTGGTTTTGTGCAACTTCTAGCAGAAGTATCATTAGGAATGCAGTAGCACTTATTTGAGTAACCAGTGTCTTAGATTTTTCAGGGCACAGGAAGGACCTAGTCAGGTCCGTCTCAATTTTCCCAACACATAGTCTCAGAGTTACTGAAGGCTAGTGTAGTACTTCACATACCTTTTTGAGAAGCCATATAATCAAGTTGGCCAAGTCAAAAAAATGTAACAATACTCACTGGTACAACAACTCGCTGAAACAAGTTAGAAGACAGTAAAACTTTTTTCTAAGTATTTCTCACTCCCTAAAGCATTTTGGTTTATAAATCACTTTCTCTCTATTCTCTTTCAATTTCAGATTTTCCTCTACTGCTATTCTAAGGACAAGTTTATCCCGTGTGCTGCTCAGAAGCAGAGCACACACTTTCAGCATAAACATATATAAATCCACTGCAGCCCAGGGGCATACATGTTGTCCAGCAGGACTAAAACATCCATTAGCATTATTAGGACCCAGCAGACTGAAGTTATGGAAGAAAAAAAGTCTGGGACACTAAGTATTTAACACCCTAAATAAAACAAAAGCAAGGGAAGCTATAATTAGTTAGTAACTGTTAGTTGGTGAAAATTCTTACCTTAAAAAAAACCAGACCTGTTTGAAGGAGAAAAACCTATTGACAAAACAAAGCAATTCTGCTTTTCTCCAATTTCTTACTTGACTCACAAAGGCAGCGTTATTTTAAGGAGTTCAACTCTTGTTAAAATTAAAAAAACGGAAATAAAGACTTAATTACACAATCCTGAGAATTAAAAGTCAAAACACCTATCTATTTCACCAGTGGAGGAAGAGAGATTTTTCAAGAGTAAGTAATGATGTTAGTGAAGTTCCTTAAAAAAAAACCAAAAACAAACCACAAAACACAACACAAAACAAAAAACAAGACAAAACAAAACAAGAACAAAAAAAACCACAGCCAAAACCCCACAACTCTGAAATGCTACAAATTATTTTATTTTGCTATAGTGTTTTATTTTTAAAATAATTTAAAAATCAGAATTGCTTTATTTAATTAATAAAGTAATTAATAAATATTCAGGTGTCACAAGAGTTCCTGCAACAAGTATTTTTT
>WUAM01000287.1:94981088-94998123 GCA_024336885.1 Actenoides hombroni
AAAGGAGGGAGCAAAAGAGGAGAAAGGAGGGAGCAAAAGAGGAGAAAGGAGGGAGCAAAAGAGGAGAAAGGAGGGAGCAAAAGAGGAGAAAGGAGGGAGAATACATATTCTCCGTACAATGGTAACAGGAAATTTAAAGCATGACAAAAGCAATGAAAGCGGAAGTTACATTAAAATAGGATGGAGTAAAGTCATCCATTTCCTTTGACAAAAGCCAAATCAAAAGATCATATTTAATGTGAAATTATTATTATCAGTCAGATCATAGATGGGGAACAATTCATTACTCTAAACAGAGTTAATTAATAACAAGTACCATTGCCAAAATATGGTCAAAGTCAAATAAAATATAAATTAGTAGTTCTGCACATAATTAGCAAGAACCAACAGCTACTCAGTTCCAGCTAAGTCTACTGGCCACGACATTAAAAGATTCAATATTCAGATGGTTTCTATATAGTACATAATTCTTCTTGAATAGCTCAACTACACATACTCTACTTGCTCAATGGCATAAAACCCAGATTACACACATGCAAATCAAACGCGGATTGGTATCTTGCACATTAAGTACCTATGCAATATATTTAATAGGTCAATAAATATCATTACAGGATGTTAAGTCAATGACCTAAAAGGAGGAGTTAAACCACACTCCATTTAATTGTATTTTGTTTGTATGACAGTTCATATTGCCTCCAGCCATTTAATCAGCTGTGCTAATCATCAAACAAACTATGTCTTAACATACATGAAGACATGGTCAACAGTACTTCTTCAGACATCCACACGTGTGTTTAAATCTTAATCCTTCAGATATTTTTTGTAGAAGTCTTTTCCAAGAGATGAAGCAAGCTTTAGTAAACCAGTTCCTATGTTGCTTGCAAGTCTGTCTCCTGCCTTACTATTGCCTCTTTAAAATCCAGAATCCTAACAAGGACACAGAAGATCACCAGAAAGTGATCAACTTCATAAACGTCATTATTCTTATTTTTCTGCACTTTCTACGAACTATACATAATTATGTACTTACAGCTTCAGATCAGTATTTTAAAATTACACACACAAAATTTAAGAAAGCTTGCAGAAATCTTATATATACAAATACTTATGCTTTTAAACATACGTTTGCAAGAAGTTTTACAACAAGCTGCTGTGAATACTACTTCCTTCACATTCACAAAGCTATTAGAAGTCGAAGCGAATTTAATAAGTTGCTGGTATGGAAGAAAGTTGCAATGTGTACAGATTTAAATACGTATTTACACAGTTCATATCACTCCAGAACCAAGAAAGTAGCCAAGAAAAAGGAATTCAACCACCTAAGCTCAACAACCAAGCAGCATCACTAGTGGCTTCTCACTGACAAAGGCCATTCCATCAACAATAAGAAGACTCAAGAACATTTTCCCTAAATTGTTTCAGGGAATACTGTGAGAAAGTAAAAAAAACCCTTTTAATCTCAAACTAAAATACAGAGTTCACTCCAAAGCTCTGTTCCTCTGTCAACACGCTGTTTGTCATTTCTTCTATTTCCACCCAGGTTTTTGCTGTGGTTTTTGTTTGGTTCGTTGGTTTTTTGCACCCTAATAGGTAACAGTCTTGTATAAATAAAGACAAATAATTACAAATACGCTGAGAGCACTAACTTCGCTTCAACAATGTAGCACATATGAAGAAACTGGTCAAGCCACAATTTCCACAAGAGAAACAAGGTATTCTGAAGAAATTACTCAGCAACTTAAAGAAGTGGAAGAAGCAGGCCTCTTTCTACTCCAGCAGGATTATTAATACAATGAAAAAAATTCATGATTTAAGCCACTTAAAGAAAATTTTTACATCCTGGTAAATTCCTGCTGTGTACAGATGATTGACAACAATTGATCAAGGTGAGAAGTGACTCAGGGGTTAAAGAGTTTCATTATGTAAGTGCCACTAAATTAAATCTCTTTCCATAATAAATTTACTGCTAAGGAGTTGTAACTCTGCTACAAAAAGCCACACCAAGCTAAAACATGGCAGTTAATTCTCTGCTGTTGAGTAAAATAGAGAACTTTAGAGCGTTGGACTACGTGCACTCATGTAAACTCAAGTCATTTTTCATACCAATTCAACTATGTCCCGATGAATACTTCCCATTCTCTTTTAGAAGTGTTGTATTACTTTATACTGTTTACTTAACTACCATTAAATCAAGATACTAGTATCATTCATAGTATCAAGAAAAGGTTAGCCTCCTATTTCTGTAAGGCAGCGATATACATTATAAGGACTGGTGCAGGCAGAATTTACAGAAACCACTAATTAAAGGTCTTCTCAATGAAGAACCACATTATAAGGTAGAAGTAACACTCTCAGCCTGGCAAATGACATGAAAAGTACTGGGTTTCACCACAGAAGCCTCCTTAATGGCAATCCTTTGACAGTCAATACATAAGAAATAATACCTGTTTAAATTAGGAAACACTATTTTTCAACCTTCCCTTAGAAAATATGGCAAAGTGCATTAAGTTTCTTTATTAACATGTTAGGTGAACACTTTGTGGAAAATTAAAAGCTGTGCAGGTGGTAACTGTGCAACTGGAGATATTTTCGTAAAGTATTTGGAAGATTCAGGAAAAGAACTAACACATAAGACTGAAGAACAAACCATTAAGGCAAGACAATACGAAAGTCAGAATATGCCTGCTAAAATACACTCAGGCAACTTACATAGAAGAGAGCACTCCCCCTTGCAATCAGTTAGGAAATGATCCCAGGCCAGTCCCCAACTCTGCTGATAAGATTTTTTTCAAACTTCATTTGAGAAAGCCTCCCAAAGATTAAGCAAGTAGACAGTATTCAGTACCAACTTATCTCAGCACACAGCTCTCTCCAGTGGTGTTGCAGACACTTGCAGATTCCACAAGATACAAAGAACCCAACGTGGAAATTGCAGCATTTTTTCAGATGTGATTAAAAGCAAAAAAGACAAGAGTAAAATAGTTGGTTTGTCGGGGGTTTTTTTTGCCATTTATGAAAGAGTATTTTCACTGAAATAAACCCACTTAAAAAAAAAAAAAAGGATGAGAAAACTACATAATTCACCACTAAACCAATCAACAACCTAAGGAAAAACAAAATTGCCCTGTTATTGGAGAATTTCAGCTTTCATACGTCTAGCAAAGTCTAAGTAAAATGGACTGTAGGCATTACAATTAGGATTTCTTACTTCTGCACAACTGCAGGAGAAAAAAAAAAATGACAGATAAAAATTGGAAGACTACAGTAAAAGATTCTGACAGAAAAAGACAACAAACATAACCAGTGTTTCTTTGGTCAGCTAAGATTAAAAAAAGTGTATTTATTGGTTTCATAAAGTGTAAAAGAATGTAGGCTGACAAAATATGATGGTAGTAAAACAGACATCTGCAATATATTTGTCAGACATATACTAGGGAAAACATTCTACCTCACTGCCTGTTAGGTGGTCGCATTATGCAAACACACTATATAAACACTTCAAAAAGGCAAGTGTGTAACAAGCAGACTATGACCAGTCCTCAGTATTTAACACTGAATGCAACGTATGTGAAACAAGAAAAAGTGCAATATTGCTAAAAAAGTACAATAAGGCATTCAAACTGATTTGAACTTATATTTGGTTGGACAGAAGCATGACAGTTTTCACATAATACACTTACTAAACATTTCCAGTCCTGTACTAAGCAATTTATTTTGCACAACAAAAATAGTTACTTAAAAAAAAAAAAGGGGGGGGGGGGGAAGAATGCATAGAAGGAGCTGCAATTAAAATCAGAAATGTACTGTTGGATGTACAGCTTGGATAGAGAGGATGTTGTGGAAAGAACACTTGTCCAGCAGGGAGGAGGAGAAGTAAGAAGAAAGGCAGGTGCAGAGAACAGAAGCTTCAAGTCTGAGAAAAGCCATTCAGGTTTTGACAGTGACCTTTTCACCTTAACCTTCAAAGGATGAAACCACCTCACATACTAAAGGTCACTACCAAACACAATGTAGTTTAGCTACACTAGAGAGGCTGCTAGCACTTGTTTTCCTGATAGTCTCCATTAAAGAGAATGAAACAAAAAGAAAACCACAAACCTCAGTCCAGCTTTGAAAAGCTTGAAATACTTATGATAAAGGACCTTAAGTTGAATACTAATGGCTCAGTCATGTCCAAGAATAAATCCAAGCTGAAGTAAACTAAACTCAGTGTATCACAAATCTGGCAGAGCTGTCTTAAAAAAAAAATTAAAACAAAATCAAATGCTAGTTTCCCCATATAAATATCAATTTAGGAAAAAGAGTACTCTCTAGAATAAGAGTACTCTAGCATGATTCCATGTCCTCAAAACTTGCCCAAAGCTTCAGAAAAGCTACATAATATACATATGTATATGTGTATGTGTCTACACACACACACACACACGTGTGTGTGTATACATACATATACATACACACACACACACACACACATATGCCTTCACAGCCTATACTCCAGGATGATTTGAGCATCTTAGGAAAGAATGCAGAAAAAAGAAAACAAAACAAACCACACACACAAAACAAACAAAACAAAACAAATAAACAAAATATCCAAACCACCACACCAAACCTAAACTCAAAAAAACCCCACACCACACACACACAAAAATTCACAAAAAAACCACACACCCCCTCCAAACAAACAACAACAACAAAAAACCCAACAAAACAAAAACACACAAAAAAACCCAAACACAGAAAACACCCCACCTGTGGAGTCTACAATAAGGGCTAGTCCAACAAGACTAAAATTACAATGCCTATGTTGACCTAACTCAAGTAATCAGACTTTTCCCATTCTTCTTATTAATGTTATGATTATAAACAAAAGAAAAAAGTGAACTCAGTTGTTCATACAGAAGACTCAAGCCAATCAGTACTAAACTGCAATGCAAGTGGTTTGTGTGAAGGTACACTTCCTTGAAATAATACTGATAAGATTGAGAATAAAGTATGGTAATCTGAATTATTAAACATGACACTCAGGAAGAGTTATGCAAGACTGTAAAGATCACAAAAGCCCATTAAGTCCACTGCTGGTAAATAAAAACTCATCTCACTCACCACCTCACCTTGACATGTTCACCTGTCTTCTTTAGGAGATGTCTTTGCAACACCCTGCCTTTTTGGTGCTGTGAGAAATCTGACATACTGCTGCTCAAAATACATTTGTAGGAGACATGCTTGCAATCCCATCTATACTTCCAGAAAAACGGAGTCTAACTCAGTGAACTAACAGTATCAGTTGAGACTGTAAGTATAAATGTTCTAAACATCTGTCAGCATTTCACAAGATAGTGAACCAACAGCACATGGATAGTCACAGGGTAACACTGCTTCTATGCCGCTACATAAAGTTATTGCACACACCAACGTAACCCCTACAAGTGGTTTCCAGAAAGGTAATAAACATTCACAACATTCTGTTGGTACGTTTGACCTATACAATACTGAAGAGAAGTAGTGAAATTTGTCTGTATGAGCCTCCTTATTATCTCTCACTGCAACCACGAATACCACTCTCAGTGAGAAACTAGGAATAAAAAACACCTCTTCTGTCAAAAAAAGCCAGATGCAGACTCAGATAATCAAAACTACTCCATGTCACCTTTAGTCAGGATATAGGTTATTCTCCAGCCTATATACATATGACAAAGTTTGGCAAACAACATCACATAAGTATGTCATCCCACGGGAGATGATTTTGCCAACATGCGGAGACAAGGAACATTTCTATTAAATTGACACAAGCAGTGCGTAAATAAAGTTTGTTTTGAAAGGCACAATATGAAAGCAGAAGTGATTTCGAGACATACACAACACAGTAGTCACAGGCAGTGTCGTGTCAATGGAACAAAGCTGAGTTTTAAGACTGTTTGTACCCTTGACAGGGGTGCAAGAGAAGTTCTCAGACTACTACGTGAATTCAAATAAACACTTTTACAAAGTTGCTCATAATCAGAGTCCTCAAGACAGGACAGTTGTACCACAAAGACTGGGAGATATGGAAATAAGGATAGAATGGAGCCAAACTGAGATGGCCATTGTAAATAAACAACAAACAAAACCAAAAAACACACAACCTGCACCTCAATAGCTAAAACCAAAGGAAAAAAAAAAAAAATAGTACCACTGCATAGTAAGGATTTGTTATCAAGAAGATACCGAAATACCCTAAAAAGTCAGTTGAATACCCATTTTGGAGGAACTAACAGCTAAAACTTAATTCCTGAGGCAGTTAGTAACAAGTACATTCAATCAGAAGTCCATGTGTCTACAGTTAGGAACTTCTCATTTTCAAATCAAAGCAACTGCACAGACATCATCTGAGAATCCAGAACCAGCATGACATGCAAAGTTTTTAAAGGTATTTAAAAATTACGGTGTAGTACAAGAAAATAAAGGCAGCACAGTCACTAAGAACGCAGAGCAAAAAAGTAATACTGCCACTACAGCTGCATTAGTTTCCTATCAACAATATTTGAAGAGTTTAGGAAAAAAATCTGCATGCTAAAGTAAAAATTTTAAATATAGGGATAAATGTAACTTAAAAGATTATCATATTACCATGGACAATTCATGTTTGATCCTCCTGTAATAAAACAATTTGCACTTCCCTTGCAACGAAAGAAATTTATGCAAGCATTAGGCTCAAAATCATAGATGGATGCAGCAATGGATCAGATTGTTATTCATTAAAACACTGAAAAGATTAGAGAAACAGAAATGTTTTTAAGTATAGACTGTATTTGAACCCCCAAACAAGAAATATATATACACAAGTCTGACAGAAAATGTAAGAGAAGAAAACAGGGGGTAGAAGGGGGATCCTATGCCTAAGTTCAGGAATAGAAAATCACCATGAGACTATACACTAGTGCTATGCAGGATCAGTTCTGGGCGAAGTACTTCAAGATACAAACAAGAAAACCCAAACCCCAAAACCTCAATGTCTAACAGAAATTTTAAGGTACTGGCAAGAGCTTGCCTGGAATACTATGTGCAACCACAAGCACCTATCATCAAGATAACAAACTGGAAGAAGTGCACACTAAAGTCGACTACATCAGGAGAGCATCGCAACAGTGTCGACAAGAAGAGACAGTCAGAAGGGTAAGTGGAAGAGAGGCAGAAATCACTATAAATACCAGAAATACTGGAAGAGCCCACTCAAAGAAAACAAACCAACATTACGACAACAGCTCAAAGATAAATAGTTCAGACAAGTACAAAAATCTGATAATTAGTGGAAGAGTTCTGGTTTTTAAATTAAAATTTACTGAACAACTTTCTCATCAATAACTGAAGAAAAATACCTAAACAAAATATGGTAGAAATAGATCAGTACACAAAAGAGATTAGTATCTTGCTGTTGTAGGCTACATGAATAATTATTTGAAAAAGCAGGTCTTTCACTCTGCAAAGTACTTCTTTTACCAGAATCACCAGAACCACTGACAAAGTTATTATACCAGTACTCTAAAACAAGAGCAGAGCCGACAACCAACCTAGTTATAAAAATTCCACAATATCACTAGTCTACAGCCATAATTTTCACACAGCCTTCTTTCAGCAGGGAAGCTACTTTAAGATTCAGTAAGGCAAGAATTATTTGTCCTCTTTCTTCAACAGTTGGAAAGGAATGGGGCAGAGGAGGCAGGAATTATTATTTTCCTTCACATTAACTCTATTTTCAGAGCAGCATAACAAAAAAGTTATAGAAACCTCGGGTATCTTGCATTATATCATTTTAGAAGACTAACATCTGTAGTATTTATACACAAGGGGAGAAAACACACAGGAGTGGCACAGGAGCCACAGGGAAAGTAAGAGGAACATTACAGAAAGCAGAAGATAGCTGTAACAGACAGGCATTAGCTACAAATCAAGTTTCATCACTGTATTGCCCCTTGGGAAACAGCACTTGGTGGTATTCAAGTATAGCATTTATTTTTTGGGGGAAAAAAAATGCCTGAGCCTTCTGATAGAAGTTTTTTTTCTTAAAAAACAACCAAACCCCCCAAACATTAAGAATACCAGCATGCTACCACAGAAGCAAAAAGTTTTGCTGAATTTTGCAGATGGATAACCAATAGAAAATCGCTTTAGTAACAAGTCAGAATTTGTATCCAAAAACCAGACTCTCTTCCATTCCTAACTTTGTAGATAATGTTAAAAAAAAAAAAAGCCTCACAGCCCATTGCAAATGATTAAATACAGAATTACTAAAGAAGCTAGTGGCAAGGATTACATTCTAAGACCTAAAAACAAGTATTGCACTGCAAAGTCAGACGTGCTAAATAACACTGCATCCATCCCTAATCAATAAAAGTTATAAAAAAACGTTTATATTAGGGCTGCATACAGAAATCCTAATACCAAAACCACATTCAGATGGGTGTTTTACAAACACAAGTTGTCTACCCAGAGGTCTTATATGAGTTTAGCTTTTTTCCCCAGATAACAAGAACATTTTTATTTGCTTTTCACAAAACTCTGACAGAAAATCATAGACTGAAAAAATAATTGTGTCCCTGCAGACAGAGGAAGAACCCATAACTGCAATTACAAAAAACACAAATCAGATGAAGACTTACTACAACCAGGTGAACTAAGTGCATTAGTGGTAGGTTTTTAAGACCACAGGACTAGAATTAACTTCAAGTGACAAGTGTCCAGTCATCTGCTGTCATATGTGAACCGATCAGTAAGATCACTTAAAGTTGAAGCTGAAGACTCTTTTGATGTTTCAATCTGCAAAGTCTAACTTACTTTTATCATCTATTCCTATGCTCAACCAACTTGTAAGCTCTCTTTGCCAATAATCTATTCTTTTAATACAGTTATTCATTCCCTTATAATTATTTAGCTCTCTGGGGCTGTGTTTCCACAGAATGATTGAGGCTGGAAGGGACCTCTAGAGATCACCAAGTCCAACCCCCTTACTCAAGAAGTGTTACCTAAAGCCAGTTTCCAAGGGCTGCATCCAGATGTCTCTTGAGCATCTCCACAAGGATGGAGACCCCACAACTTCCTAGGGCAATGTGTGCCAGTGCTCAGTCACACTCACATTAAAAATTGGTTCCCCAACATTCAGAGGGAATCTCCACTGTTTCAGTTTGTGCCCACTGCCTCTGGTCTTGTCACTGGGCACCACTGAAGAGAGCCTGGCTCTATCTTCTTTGCACCCTCCTTTCCGAAATATACATTGATAAATTTAATCCTAGCTTACAAAGCAGAGTGTATGTACTATTACAACTACACCAACCTTCTTGATCATAAATTTACAAACTCTGTAGTTTGTTTTCCCTTTTGAAATTAAGGCTTAATATTTAGTTACCCTTCAGTTGCAGCTCATCACTTATATTAGGACATGAGGAAATGGAACAAAGCAGCATCAGGGAAAGTTCAGATTGGTCATTAGGAAAAGGTTCTTCACTGAAAAGGTGGTTGGTCACAGGCTCCCCAGAGAAGTGGCCATGGCACCAAGCCTGTCAAAGTTCAAGGACTGTCTGAGTGACACTCTTAAATCATGTGGTTTAGGTTGCCCTGCAGGGAGTTGGACTTGGTGATCCTTAGCAGTCCCTTCCAACTTGAGATATTCTGTGATTCTATGACACATTCACTGCAAACTCTTTGTATGCATTAGTGTGTAAGTTATGCTTTTACTCATGCTCAGAGCTGTGATGATGCATTGTAAGGCCACACACTTCATTTTACTAAACTCGTATCACTTCCTTACAACTTCCCAAAGAGGACAAAAACCTACCCAGGAGAGAAATCTAAAGCATATTAGCATTAACAAACCAAACAAACAACTCAAACAAAAACACACACACAAAAAAACAAACACAAACCAACAATAAAAAAACAACCAAAAAACCCACAAAAAGACCAACTAAAACAAAACAAAAAAAAAAACCCCACCACAAACCAAACAAACTAACCAACCCCCAAAACAATGAAAAATTCTACACACACACACCCCCCCCACTGGTCTATGTTCCATACACAGAAATAATTAGGAACAGGAGTAACACCTATTGGAGATCACACTGAAAAAATCCCAATAGAAACTTATCTTTACTCATTGTTAAAAGGATGTTTGCAATTGAAAGGAGCAAGCTTTAAAGTATGAATAGATATATAGCTGCTCCCACTATGACAGTAAACATACAATCAAGCTAAGACAGTTCAGAGTTTCCACCTAAGGTACAAGAACAGCTCGTGTGCACAGTATAGGTTGCTGTCTTCCGATTCCCCTCAAGTTAGAAGTTTAACACACCCAAACCTTGCAGTTAACACACATCTCTGGTAAATCCTGTTGACAACTGAATCCATCACTAATCCACCTGCTCACAGACAGATGTTGCTGCTCCTTTAGCAGAAAAAGCTCAAACTGTCCACACCTCAGCCAGATTCTCAGCTCAGGAGCAGTCTGCTTTGATTAAGTTTTTAAGACAAAAAGCTCAGGTTAGCAGGGAAACAGCTGAGGTATGGACACACTTCTACCGACTCCGCTGCAGGGACCAACAAGCTGTATCAGGCAAATGGAGTAGAAAGTGTGGAGATTATGGAAAAGGCGTACAACTGAGAACCACCTTTAACAGGAAGTGAAGAACACCTTCCCACAAACAAACAAAACAAAACACCACACATAAATCAAAACAAACAAACAAAAACACACCACAAAAAAAACCACCAAACAAACCAACAACAAAACCAAAACAACCAACACACACCACACACACACACACACCCCCCAAACCATGCAAACTCCATACACCACTGTTGAGGAAACCTCAAGACTGGAAGTGTAAGAAGTGTTGAACAAAGTGAGAGAGGAAGTAGGATTTACTTGGACAATAAGAACTGGAATCAGAAGCATGAAGAGCGATGAGGACAAACTAGACAGAGAAGTTGTTAGAGAGACCAGAGCAGAAAGATCAGCTGCGGGGAAAGTAGAACACATATCCAGCAGAACTCAGTCCTTTACAGGGCCTGCAGTACACCATGAAATCATCACGTTACACTGCTGCTCTTCTACTAGTAACGAGTATTTGCAAGAACCCACTGAAAAGCTCTTGTACCTCATCCCACTTCATGCTGGTTAAAAGAGAAAAACTTATTGCTACTAATAACATTCCATTAATTTAATTAGTAGCAGCTATATGTAGCTAAAGGTTACAACCTAATGACTCACAGGAACCCATCCATCCAGTGTATTTGTTTACTACGTTTGCTTCAAAAGGAACAGCAAAAGTATGGAAATACTTGCAAAATCAGTTAAGAGTTAGGAAACATCAGACCTACAATTTCATATACAGTACTAAAGAGAATACACACAAAGGAGCTGATTTACTTGATCATTCACTACAGTTTTTCCACACCACAGGACTTCTTTCTCACTCAAAGCAAAGAAGCTACTCAACTTTTTGCCTTGTAATTTCATGTGTTCCTTATTACATTACTTAAACCAGCTTAATTTCCTACTGTGCTTCTGTACAGGACTCACCGCTGTAGGATGTTAGTGTGCCATAAAAATTAACTTGTTTTCACAACACCTTCACAACATTATGCATAAAAATGGGTATTCTTGACATTTTATAGATTAATAACCTGAGTTACAGACTGAAGCTTAAGAACTATCCACCAATTTTGCCTTCACAGTCAGAGAAATTTAGGGCACAACTTTTGAAGTACACCATGTTATCCAGCACTAGGTCTGAAACTAAAGCTTCTGTTGAGCCTTACAGAAGAATTTGGGTTCTAGAGCTTGTCTCCCAAGAAATCAATGAAAGGTTTGTTTTAAACAGACTTACACGAGATCACAAACTGATAGAAAGAGAGAATTCCAGTATTCCAAAGTGACATTCAATCACCCAAAGCATGAGATAATGCTTTCCCTTCCCACAGTCCCCCGTCAATTCATTTCAAATTCTTCAGCTTTCTGGTAAGTATGTCAGCCAACTTTGATATGCAGCTCTAACTCTTCAATACAGCAAGCTGAAGTAAAATTACATGTAAATCATAAGTACATGTTATGGTAGTCTTTAGTTACGAAGATGGAAATTAATTAAAACTTTCATATTTTTTTAAAAAGAAATTGCAATTTGAATATCTTAAGACATTTTTGTACGAAATATAGAAGATGAAAGGGGCAATAATCCATCATGAAAAAAAAGTTACTTTAAATGTGCTCATATGTAATACTGTATGAACACCCTAATGGAGAGCTTACTACAGGCAACATTTGTAACTTGGGGAAGACTTTCAAAATGTTTTGAGTTCTCAAAGTGCAATGTACCAGTCATCAAAAATGAGCACAGAAATTTTCTTTCCAAAAACTGTGCATGCATGAAAAATCTCCATTAATTCCCTCAGTTACAGAAATGCTTCCAAGAACTAGGGACTGCATAATCTAAACTGGGCAAATGGAAGAGAAATGCATCTCCTCCTTGCTATCTCTCTGAACACGCCCCTCCCTCTTACAAATCTTCTAAAGACTTTATCATTTGTCTTATTCGTTCTTTCTTTCTTTTATTTCCAAAAGCCAGAAAAGCAAAATGATACAGCCTTATTCAGGGTAGTTCATACTCGCAGAGGAAGAAAATCCCAGGTAAACTTAATTGTATACCATGAATTAGTATCCACAATTTGTCTCTCTCAGACCTTTGAAAAGCTGAGTGGCACACTGAACAGCTCCGACTGTCCGTGGATATCACCCCAGACAAAAGCTTTCACAAACTGATGGCATAAAAAGCTATAGCCTCTTCTGCACACTTTGTTTCTATGTACAGGAACAAACTACTCACAATGCTTCACACTGAACTGTTAAACAATGAAATAACTAGCAGAGACCTAAGAGTAAACCACCTAGCACCTCTGTACATTTTCCCCACAAAAACGCTTTCAAATTTTAAGTAGGTAGATGCAAGGGGGGGAATCCCTAAAGCAATTAAAAACTTTCCATGAAGTATATTCTGCTCACTTTCTGACAATGCATCTCAATTCTTTTTTAATAACAGTAACCTAAAAAAATATAGTGCCAAATGAAGATTTCCCAGAAATCCCATTGCCTTCATTGAAACTCTAAACCCATGTATCAAAGCAGTACAAATAGATGTTGAACAGTCAAGCCCAAGGTGGCTCAAAGGTTATATACAAGAAGTTGTGATGTAGGTTTATTTTAAAATTTCCTCCTGAGCAGTATGTCTGCACACAGTGTGGATAACTGTTAATCTTTTTTTATTTTTTTCCTTCTTTAAAAAAAAAAAAAACAACAGTAGTTCTTGGTTCTGGGTTTTTCTCCCCTCCTTTCTCAGACTTTCAGAATCCAGACTCTTGATGCCAAACTGAACTACAACGTGGACACACTGGAGATGTCTCAGAGAGAATCAGAGGCTTCTCTGAATGAAGCTGTGGACAGCCAATTGGCATACTTACACAAAGCGTGGAAAACCTCACTCAACAGTTACATTCTAAGTGGTTAACAATTATACTCCAACTGAATCTAGTTCTCTTTAAATGAGCTACCAAATGTAGTTTAGGTGACTATACAATGGAAGCAATTAAGACAATAACACTTTTGACTGCTAACTTCATGTCTTTTTTGTCCATTAAAAAGCATGCAAGTGAAGCATCTCATTTCAGCAGAAGCATCCACTAGGATTTCTAATTAAGTCAGAGAAGAAGTACACACAGTATTGTCTGGAATCGATCTTAAAAGAACAGGGTCTAAATTGGAAAACCCCAGATGGGGTCCTGATCCCTGGTTACGGTACCACCATATAAATGGTGACAGACACAAGATGATTAGTACAAACATGCCCATCTGTTCCTAATGAGGTTCGGCACTTTTTTTTGTTGCTGTTATTATTATTTCTTGAAGCACATTAATACCGAAGTTGTCACGAGCTGAAATGACAGAGCTAAAGATCAGGCAGTACAAAACAAGCAGAATGATGCAGAATGTTTTTTTTAGTGCTTGGGATGGGATGTGAAAGAGTAAATTCCACAGATGGGGACAAAGTAATGAAGGTCTTAATCCTCAGAACCTACTTCAAGGACTTCCTCACACTTTAGAAAAGGCTGAAAGCAGTACGTGCAGAGACAGCAATCATCTTTAAAAAGACTGGATGCATTAACATTTTGATTCTTCCAAGTTAAAATATTAATTGTATTTCATGGAATTTATGTCAGATGTTACAGTAATTATTCAAATTAACAGTATTTTTATTGTGGAATCCAAAATGCTCCATAGAGGTTTTGAAATAAACCACTAACTTGCTAAAGTTTATTTTCATTAATACATTGCACTTTTGATATATTTTACTTAAGTATCAGAACCAAGCTGGAAAAAAAAAAAAAAGGCAAGTTTCCTACAAGACTACATCCAACTGAAGATGTCATGAACAGAAGGGCAATAGGTATGTCATTTACATACATATACAGTCTTAACTTTTTGGTGTTCAACCTCTAAGGACAAGGAGAGATGCTGGGGTTTTTTTGTTTTTTTTAAAGACTTTATGTTGTGTAATTCTTTAAAAGCCTGCACGGGGATCATCCCAGGACGTCAGTGCTGTTCAAATACTCCAGAGGATCTACAGATCAACACAACACTTCACCACCAAAGATCATCACACTAACACATCCTTTTAAAAAAAAAATAAATTACCCTCAGTTTTCCTTTACCAGTTAGTTTCAAAACTGACAGAAAGCCTCCAATATTCTCTCAGTCTTTCCAAAAATCATTTCTGATTACAGTACTGACATTTTGTGCTACGAGTAAAAAACATGACTTTAGAAACTTGTCAGAAGAAGTATGATACGCTACCTTAACACTTGTCAGTACCACATACCACAACTACTTTTTGGTTCAATAAAGGAACTTGTCTGAAGGAGGGAGGGGGGAGAAGGACAGGGGCCACTATGTCAAGAAAGAGGAAGGTATATATTCAGGCTAAGTAATATTAAGGGAAAGGGCCATGAGAATGAAGCCAGTAGAGGAAAAACGATGAGCTGTACTACCATATTTTCCTCTCTTTCCCACTTTGCATGTTTTTATTGTTCAGCTTCACGTTTTCTTATTCACTGCTTCCATGAAAATTCTCCTTGTGCAACAAGTAGCCTTTATCACCTCTCCCCAACTCAGGCTTAATGAAAATAACCATTTCCTCCAAAAACTTCTAAATGAAAATCCCTTATTAAAACACTCATACAAATTCTTACTCTTCCGTACGAATATAAACTGTGTGACTGAAAAAAAGAGAGAGAGGAAAAAACATAACCTGAGAGCCTGGTAGAAAGCAACATACCCCAAAAGAAAATGCATCTCTTTTGATATACAGGAGATAACAGAGTCTCATGTTCTAGAGCCAAACACAGATAATGCCCGAGGTGATGCCCATATTTCATTACTATGCTTTTCCAAATGCTAGTAACGACTGTTGTTTTTTATACTTTTAATTACAGCTTAATAATGACTTAACTAACTTGCTGAATTTAAGTCGATAAGCAAGCTTGCTCGATACAGTCTAAACCCAATATTTATATGGCACAAAAGAAAAAAAGGTATACAAGTGTTATAGACATATAATTTTCCATTTTAGTTCCATTTTGGTGTTTCATCAAAAAGTGAACTACAGTTTATCCAGCTTGTATAGTCACTAATAAAGGGCATCCAAGAGACACATAGGCAAATACTACTCTAAATGAACTATATTAAAAAAAATACACACACCCCCCTCACAGTAATCAAGTGCAACCTTGCTTGAAACACAGACACAAGATGTCATGCAAGTACTAAACTACTTTCTCCAGCAGTGCACACTTTCAGATGCCAGTGACGAACACGATACATACACCACCGTTACCTTACCTGATTGTCTCTCACTCTCTTTTCAGTTAGTCTGAGCACACATTCAGCTGCTTCACATCTTTGTGCTATTACTTCACACAAGCACATATAATATTTAGAGCATACCTATATTACATACAACACATACCAAGCAAAATTTCCATCCACTGAAAATAGAACAACTCCACTAGTTTGGAAGGGGAAAACCTGAAGGAGTGCACATCATCTTACCTCCTTCCTAAAACGTGATGTGACACCCATTTTCAACTGTAAAGCCATTCAAATTTTCAACACCCCTTCTATTGCATCTCCCACAAAGAGAAATCGGTTACAGCCAAAGCACAAAACAAAGACCAACAGAAGAGTACTTCAGCAGTTGTGCTAAATGGGAAAACAGAACGCCTAACAAAATAATCACAGCTCTCACTATAAGCGACCGTGCGGGAAGCAAACATAGAAGTCAGAATAAGGCTTGCACGACAAAATCCAGCTCCGTAGGAGCTGGTCCGCTGCAGTTTAATCTTCCAGGATTGTTCACCGTCATTAATTGTCGATTTGTTTTGAATAACAGATAGTGATTTATTTGCAGCGGGATGAAGTTACAGACCTAGATTCCTGACCAGAGGCTCTCAACGTAAACAATACATAACCTATAAATTAACCATTCTCCATCTGGCAATTCATATGTAAAATTCATAGTTTTTCATCTACCAGTCGGCGGCAACCACCTCCCCCCCCTTCCTTCCCAAGCACTTCCTAACAGAGCCTGATGCAAAGTGGGAGGGGAAAAAAAAAAAAAGAAAGAAAGAAAAAGAAAGAAAAGGGATTAAAAAAAAAAAAAAAAGCCAGCATGAAAGCAATGGGCTCGCACAAGTACCCACCAAACCGAGGTCCTCAGCTGCCGCCACCTCCTCCCGGCTGACGATCCCAGCTAAGCGCGGAGCGGAGAGACCGAACAGGGCGAGCAAAGAAGGGTCCCCTCGCCAAGCCCGGGCAGCCGCGCGAGGCGGCGGGAGCTGCGGTGCAGCCCAAGCGGGTCTAGGCCGGCTGGAAGGGGCAGGGAGGGGACACCCGGGGGAGCCACGATCACTCACCACAACGGGCCAGCAGCCTCCCCTCCCTCTCTCCCTC
>WUAM01000287.1:95007186-95054324 GCA_024336885.1 Actenoides hombroni
GGGGGGGGGGGGAAGGAGGGGTGGGCGGGGATTTTCAGGCACCGGGAGGGTAGGCCCTGCCGCTGCCAGCCCGGTGCGGGAGCAGCACCTGCTTCCCTCGACTCCGAGGTGGGGCCTGGCTCTGTGTGAGGGGCGCTGGCCTATGAGCTTTGTCACCGCTGCACCCAGAAAGAGATGGTCACGTAAGCACAGCCAGTCGGTTCTCCCCATCTGTAAGTTCTGCCACACATACCTTTATTTTTTTTTTTTCCCCGTTTGGAAGGTTGTTGTACAGGTGGGGTTTAAGGCCTTGAGTCTTCTGGGTATTATGACAGGTTAGTTAAAGCAGTAATTTAGTGTTGCAAGCACCAGCCTGGTAATTCACATATGCCAGCTCAGATTCAACACTTAGAGCTGCTTCTTCTAGAAATTGACACACCTATGCCTATCCCATTCAAGAGAAAAGACCATCACATAGGTTGCACATTCTCAGTACATACTTGTTCTGTCCTTTCCAAGAATGCAAGTGGAGATACTTCCACATGCAACTTCACTGGCCCAAAGGATAGTCAGAGAAAGTCTGTTAAAAGATAGGCAAGGATGTTCCTGTGTGGGACAGTCGCAGAGCAGCATCTCCATCATTAAAGATATTGCTGTGCAGCAAGTGTTCACCTGCTTTCTCTTTTCATTCCACATCAGTATATGGGCTCTGCTTAAACAGCATCCCAGAACACAGATGAGGACGTAGAAGCTAATAAAGCAACATTTTATTTTATTTTATTTTTTCTCCAATCCTGTTTTAGAGTGGAGGGGGAGTAACATTTTTTGATAGATGGGGAATAGATTCCACAATTCGTATGTTGTCGTTGCTTTCTTAATTTACAACAAATGAGGAACTGAGAAGCTGGAGGTGTACATAGAACGTGTGAATCTTGACGAGGAGAGACTAGTACCCGCAACATTGTTCCACCAACTCTGAGGAAAAGGGGTAGTTGCATGGCCGTGTTTCTTCGCCTTCTGACTATAATACTAAAGTCAACTGCAAACAGTAAAGTATCTTTGGTTTAGACATTTTGAGACTGAGGATGGCAGATTCTGTTCATTTGCATAGTAGTAAGAAAGTGCCCTGAGTAACAACTTTTCTGGTCACTTTGTCAAGTGAACGTGAGTTGATAAACTTTACTTAAAATTTTCCTTAATACTTCCTACAGATTCTTTTCAGTTAAAGAAAAAGCTTCTTGTCTAGAATGAAGATCATATGATATTTTATTAATATGTACTTCTAGAAAGTTGAAGTGTTCACAGCAGTAGAATAAACCCTCTAGTAGGAAAATACATTCTTTCTTGTTTGCTTCTGTATTTGTTTAAGGGTAGGATTTACTTAGTAAAGTACTTGCCACTTGATTTATAGTAAAATGCCTATTGCTTTTTATTGCATTTTACCTAGACTTCTGGAATAAACAGGAAAAATCCAAGTAATTCTAACTAGTGGTTAGATGGCTAACGGCATGACAGCATGTCACCGTGGTCACTGCCATCTTGCTTTGTTCTTAACTGCTCTTGTCTCTGAATTTTTCTGGAACTTACTGGCTCATTCTTAGAATGCAATCTGTTTGGGGCAGGTATTGCTTTTTTTGTGTTTCTTTTTAGAAAACATGCAACCAAGCGGTCTTGGTCCCTAACAAAGGTCTTTAATTGTTCCAAAACCAGAAACATAATAACAGATTGCAGATTTTAAGTTTCACTTGACTAGTACCGAATTATAGATGTCACCTAGTGTCTGTTGGATTGGTGTTAAACAAATTAGTTGAGTTCAGTTTGTGTGACAGAAAATAATCCTTGTGGTTGAATTATTTGCATTGTTGTTGGTCATGTTAATAGTGATGTCTGGCATCAGTGCATTGGAAATTGGCACATACTTATCTTGTAAAAAAGATCTCTTAACAGTTGGCAGATGAACGTAGGTCAGTAGAGAACAGAGGTTGTTGATGTAATTCTTATTTTTCAAATGGTCACATTTAAAAAGGATTTGTAAATTATTTAAGGTGTATCATAAAATGTGACATTAATGTAGTTCTTTGCTGAAGATGTACAACCATGTAGTAGTTCTGTTTAAACAACACTTCTGGTAGGTGATGACTGTGTACACTTCTTCTGACTTTTTTCTGACTTGAGTACATTTTAGTTGTTACCATGGAGGGTCTGAGGATGTATAATATAGGCATGGATAACTTCTTTATACTTTTTTTTTATACTTTAAAAATGTGCATGCTGATAATATATTAATTTTTTTCTAAGATGCTTCATGCTGAAAGTAGAGTAAGACTCTTGAAGTGTCAGAATGAAATCACAATTGAACCATGTTCTAAAAAAATGAAGTCAACAGAAGAGGTTTATGAGAAACTCTCTGATGATGATAACCAAGGTATTCAGGAGGAGGTTGATGCTGAGAGAACATCACATAATTTGATACCAGCATATGCCTCAGATAACCAAGGGCAACATGAAATGCAGAAGCAAGAGAAAATACCCACTGGTGTCTTCGAAACACTGAATGAAGCGCTCCCTGAAAATAATCTAGTGCTCATTCAGCCAGTTGATTCAGAAACTGTGTGGTATGTAAATCCACCATTTGCATCAATAAATGACACTGAAGTTGAAGAAAATAAAGGCCCTTTTATTACAAATAATGCTGGTGAAGACAATGCTCAAGATAGCAGTACATTATTCTCAGTAAATAGAAATGCATCGAATGAAGAGTTTTTTACTAGCAAAGAGTTTATTGGGCCAGTTTACAAGCCTACCGAAAGTAACAAAGAGGACAAATCTGACAGTCACAATGAATATAGAAGCAGTGAGGGAGATCAGAATGAGCTGCATGAACACAAAGCTAAAAGAAAGGAGGCAAAGAAGATACAGACTGTTTCTTCTGCTGTACCAGAAATAGATGATGAACTGGACCAGTTCTATAAAGAAATTCACCAGCTGGAAAATGAAAATTCAGACACTAATTTTCAGGAAAAAGAGACTGAAACTTCTCAGGAACAATACTCTCCATATGACTGTAGTCAGCCCCCACAAGAGGATTATCAACACGTATTGCTGGGCAGCTCACAACCAGTTTATGAAAATGGGCAGCATTTCTTTGGGCAACAGAACAGTCAAAAAAAAAGAAATGAACAGCAGTTTGTTGTGGAAACAAGTGGCTGGAAAACTGAAAATAGCTTTAATGGACAAGTAGATTCTAAATATTGGAACTACTCAGTGCCTGAATTCAGACCTGCTTGGCAGTCAACAGCGTCTTTCATAGTACCTCAGGGACCTCTTACTCCTAGTTTCAACCATCAATCAAATTTTCAGGTACCAAATTCCCCACCACAAAAAACAAATGCTCTCCCTTCTCAGAATGGTGAACTTCCTTACAAAAATTATCATGGTTACCATGAAAACACTGATATCAACAGTCATGGTCCATTGCTTCATCAAAGTACCAAATATGCTGGTCATGTTGATATCCCTACTACTCAGGTCTTCAGAAATGGACATAATGGCCATAATGGACTCCAAAGTAATGGTTTCTGTGAAACCAGAGGAGAGCGTTGGAAGGATCCAAAAGCTGACAGTACAGAAGCAATGCACAGCTTTTCTTCCTTGGAGTTACCTGAAGAAAGATTCAGTTGTTCACAGAAATTTCTCCTTATCTTAAGAGGCCTTCCTGGTTCAGGGAAATCAACACTTTCTCGGTAAGTACAGATGTAAGACTTGAGAACCTTATTCAAATCAAAACTTGTAAGAAATTAAAAAAAGTAGTCTGTAAGCACTTTGCAGATGTTGGTATTTGTAAATTAGGCTGTTAAAATAGTCAGTTTTACTTCATGAGGACAAATAACATGAAATACTAATTTATTTTTTGGCCTAGTTTAAAAAGCACTAAAGTAGACAGACCAGAGACAGTATCTTTAGTAAATGAAAATAGGTTTCTCTTGAATACAAAAAAAAAAGTTACTCTATCAGTACTTACTGATTGAGCTTCATCCAGAAACTGTTTGTCACAAATGGGATGTGTTCTGTGGTTATCTTCTGTTGTATGCTAAGAGTCTTATGAAATAGATACAGTGATCAAGTTCCTTGTGTTGTTTTTTTGTTGTTGTTTAAAGGAGTAACTTTCCTGATATTTGTAAGATCATGATCTCCATATAATAGAAAAGTACCTATTAGAAATTTCTAACTTACATGTTTGAGTAATTTTAACTATAATATTTTCTAGATACTGGTTGCTCTACTTTGCAAACCTGAATTTTTGAAGCTGTGTGTTCCTGTGTAGGTATTATTGCAATAATTCCTTTAATATATGAAAGCAATGTAGAAAATGTTAAAAAATAAACCCATGGGAAAAATGTTGCCTCATTCAGTGCAGGAATTAGATAATACTTACTGTGAAGATACCATATATTTTGGTTTCCATGTTTGGTGTGCTGAAATGTCTCTGAATCTTTCTCCAAATATATTATTCATATTATCCTGAAGATTCTTAAGTATCTTCAGGTTTTTATGAACACACATTCATGCCCTTTTAATCTCTCGCTAGGGAGATACATTACCAATTTTATTTCACAGCTGGGGAAGTGGGCACTATGAGATCAGGGTCAAAAATAGTCACTGCATTGGAGTGTGGAATCTGAACTGTGTGGGACTTGTTTTTCTTTGTATTCTATTATATGCATTTTCTTATATTCAACACTTGGTTGCAATTGAATTCCCATGAAATCATGTCTCAGTGGCTTGGATACTGGGGGGGGGGAAATCCCACGATTAATGACTGCCTGTGGGGAAATACTTATGTTATTAAGTTTTGATAAAGGTGAACGTGTTTTCCTGTGTTACATCATAGAACTCTGCAGTGTAGACTGGGACAGAAAATATATTAGTTACCCACAGGTATCTTCGCAGGCTTGGCATCTTTAGCAGCTGCAGACAAACCTCTGCCACTTGTGCTAGCTCAATGATTGTTAACGAAAAGCAGAAATTTACATCATCTGTGTGGATCAACACTAGAAGGGAATGAGATGTATCTTGCAAGTGGCTTTCCCAAATATTAAATGACAACAGAGCAGTAGTGAGACCCAGGAGTATTGAACACTTACCTGCATTTTGTGTGAAGTAGGGGTTTGTAACTACAGACACTTTTCCTCCCACTCCCAAAGTTAACCTTTGTCTGTCCTGAATCTTCCTCTGAAGTCTGTGTTTTGTTTTGACTCTTCCATCCCAACTGCTTGGACTCACAGGCATGATTTTTGGAAGAGGCTTGTGGAGGTCAGCTGATCCATCGTTCTTCTTGGAGCAGGTCTGTCACCATCGTTGGATCAGATCTAGGTCTGATCAGAATGGATCAGTGTCTTTGTCTAGCCTGCTCTTGAAAAACCTACACATACAGAGATTTTACATTCTCTCCAACCTTTCTGGTGCAATACTACCCTCCTAGTAAGAAAGTTCTTCCCAGTCTCTGAAATTAAGTTCCTAAGACCTAATTCATATATGTTCTTCTATGTTGTAACATGCAGTTACCTGGTAGGATTTTGCTCATCGTCTTTGCAACTTCCCTTTTGGTAAAGGGGTAGGCTTATTCACTGTAATAGGCTGATATCAGGTGGCCTTTTACTGTCTTCATTGCCAGAATAAAGAAGGCCAGCTGCTATTAACCCCTCCTCATAGGCTGTGTGTCTGTTGCCATCTGATCAGTCATTTAATGATTTTCAGCATGGAAACTGGAAAGCCCCAGACTGAACACAGTATTTCAGAATTGACTGCACAAGAGCCAGGTGGAGCATGGATGATACCTTCCATTGCTCTACATTTTCTCTAAGAAAGCCCAGCATGTGGTTTGCCTTTTTTTGTTGTTGTTTTCTCCTTCATGAGAGCACGCTGTTTGCTCATCTCCAGTTTGATGTCCACTGTAATCCTCAGATCCTTTCCAGCAGGGCTGCTCAACCAGGTGCTTTCCCTCCTGTATTGATGCTTGTTTCTTTTTCATCAGTTGCAGAACTTTGCCATTTTCCTTGTTGAGCTTCATGATGTTTTGTTCAGCCTAGTGCTCAAGTTTCCAGTCGCCTTGTGGATAGAAGCTCTGCAGTTCAGTATGTTAAGCATCACTACTAATTTGGTGTCATCTGTAAGCTTTCTGCCTCATGGTCTAGGTTAGCAATGAAGATTCTGAAAAAACTGGTCCTGCTCTCATCCCTTGGTATACCTTGCTTGATACTGACTGGGAGGTGATGTTGGAAGCCTTGCTAAGTTCAAAGTATGCTACATTGATCAGTCTGTCCTCATCCACAAAGGCAGTTGTTTAATTGGAGAGTGCATTCTGGTCAATAGAGAATGATTTCTCTGTTGCAAACCCTCTAATGAGGTTACCTTCATTTCCTTCACATGTTTGAAAATAGATGCTGAGAGGATGCACTCCACTGTCTTTCCAGAACTTAGGTGAGGTTGAGCAGCTTTTAGTTCCTTGGGTCCTTGTCTTGACTTAAATATGAAGATACAGCATTAGTGGTTTCGTGGTCACAGGGGAGCTGCCCTTATCTCCTTGATTTGTTTCCTGTGTTCACCTGACCTAGACAATTTCTTAATTTCTCAACTCATTTCTCATTTCCTTCTTTGCCACCCCCTTTTTTCTCAGATTCATCTTGTCCCTGGTTCAGACAGTTGTGGTATTTAATTCCCAGCTTTATTTTACCACTTTCTTCCTTGTGCTTCACTCTTTGCCTTGTCCCTATTTCATAGTTCTGCTGCCAGTACGAAGTTGCTTGTTCTAGTATTTATACCACTATGCTTCCCATGTCCTTCCTATTTTAGGCCAATTTTGTTCATTCTCTTGCCATTCTTAAGATTGAGTTGGGAGAAATGTGTTTTTACAATGCAATATTGGTACTGAATGAGCTTCATGCTACTGCCAGAATGTTCTGTTCAGGAATGGGTTTATTGCAGTGAGAATGCATTTTCTGCTCTCCTTTTTACAAAAATGAGGACTTTTCATTGTTATTTTCTGTGCATGTGACATTTTAAAGTCCTACAGCTTGGACAAATTTACAAAAATCTTTTGCCAGATTTCACTTCTTCAATCTAAAGCTTCTCGGAGAAGAGCCTGGAATACTGAAGCATAACACAAATGCTGTATTTATTTCTTCCTTGGCTTTGGAAGTGATTGACCATTTAGTTAGAAATTTTCTAAAACATTTGGTAAGACAGATACTCAACAATGCTATCTTTAGCCCAATTAAGAAAAGTCTGTTACAATTAGAAGTAGAGGATAATCTTATAATGCTGGAAAAAGTTACAAGAAAACAGACTTGGATGTTTAGGATATTTTGCTACTGAACTTGGCAGCAATTGCAATATTCCATTCTTCCATAAATATCTGAACATGAATTTGAATAAAAAAAAGCTTCATGAGGTTCAAAGAACAAATACTGGTGTTTAAAAGTTTACTTTGAATTAAATCCATTGTCAGGAATATATAAAGACAATTGTCTTCATCTAGGACCATTCTTCCTGAGAGCTTGATCTTCTGAATAGAAGAGTTAGAGAGTTAGTATTTCTAGCTGAATGTAGAAATAATTGTGCTGTTGTTTCTAATTATGTATTTATTTAAACAGTGTGACAAACAATGCTTTTAAAATAGCATTTATATAGTAAATAGTACAGATAGTAATACTACAGATTTTTAAGTTATATTTAGTTATTGTCTGTTTCCTCATCTGTGATATGTTAGCTGTTTTAAGTAGGAGAATTATTAGATTCTAAGAGATCTTCTTTATTACAAAATCATCTATCAAAGTAGACTAAGCAGGATGCAGGTTGAGGGACCATTTTAGCTCAGAAGACAAATGAAGGCAGGATTTGTGCGTGCAAACGCCAATGCAGATGTGTGCTGTAAAAAAAAAAAAAAAATTTATTGGTTTCCTGACTAGTTGAAATGAGCATTTTGGTTTCAAGAAGAGTTTTCTGTGTCAAGCTAATACCTTATCAGATCAGATAGCATGTCTAGAAAAAGTAGGTGAGCTGCTTAAATTTTTCTAGCTGCTTTAATTTCACTGCCCTATTACATTCAAAGTTGGGTGTTCAATTGCAGAGAAGGTTTAGGTGAAATAGTTGGATTACAGCAGTTCAATAATGCTGCTACTCGTTTCAGGCATGTGCACTTACTGATGCTGACTGGTCTGTAATTTGACTCTTGTTGGAAATGTATTTATCTTTCTCTTTCTCCGTTTCTCAGAAGTAGAATGTCCTCTCTTTGTGGGTTTAGATAGTAATGATGCTTTCATTCCATAGATGCGCATTTTGTTGTTTCTGTTTCCTAGTTCACGAGCCACGGATAAATTTTATTTCAAAATACAGGTTAGGAGTGTGTGAATGATTGCATATGATGTCATTGAGTATGTTTGTGTTTAAGCTTTGCAAGTTTCAATACTATGACTTCTGAAGGAAGCCATTGTCAGGCTATTAAAATGTTATGGTTTATGATTTAATTTCACAATTTAGAAACAGGCCGCTATCCTTGCTGCAATAACTTAAGTTTCAGTTCATGAACTCATTACTTTGTGATAACTTGTGTGTTGTGTATAGGATAAGGGTTCTGCAACTCTGGCCTTTTTAGTAGTCACTTTACTTGCTCAAATTCTGCAGTTTTTAGAATTATTCTTGCAAACATAGTTTACTATATCAAATCTGTTATATCAGTTATATAAGTTCATAAATAAATTGTGGTGTATTCTAAACATCAAGGAATAATGGCAAAATATTTCAAGAATAAACTGATGTGTTTGCAAGATTATTGTTTCTTTATTGCTAGCAGTGATGTCTGGGAAGATAGAACAGTGAGTAAGTGAGTTATTCTTCATAACACTGAGCAGAGTCAGTTCCTAGAAATAAAAAAGAATGCCCCATTAGTGTTGATTGATCAGTTCATATATATTCCTACAGAAACCTAATGGTCAGGCTCCTAGGAGCTGTAGGGGTGTGTCTCTACTCTGCTAGTAGAAGAATCCCAGTTAATATTTGCTATCTCTTAAGGCAGATGGGCCTTCCTCTTTAAGATGTCTGTATATACATTCAGCACACAAGAAGTGAGTGTGGATGATGGATCCAATTTTTCTAGCATTGCTAATTGGCAAATGTATAATACTGTAAATAAGAAAACTAGGTCATGTGTGAAGTCATGGCTAAGTAACTTAAGGAATAGAAATTCCTGTTAAATATCTTACACAGGACAGAAACAGATAGGGAAAAATGCTGTAGTGTGTGATGTATACTTCACTGGTGCCATTTTATTTACTAAAAATAAAAATAGGCTTTTAATCCTTCTGTGCTTTCCTAAAGCAGTGTAATACACCTCCTATTAAAAGGCATAGGCTCTAACAGAAATAATTATTGAAGTGTCCCAAAAAAGTGGCTGTGCTTTTTGCGTATCATGCTGTGCTTTCTGAAGTAGCATTGCTGTTTGTCCTGAGGTAACCTTAATACTCTTGAAAAGGTAGGAAAAAGGATGCTTATATACAGCTTTGATCATGTTACTCATCAGTTGCATTGCTAGTAATTTCTTCTGGTCCTCAGTAATCTGAATTTTGTTACATATCTCAGTATTCTAAAATCTAGATTTGACTGTGACATTCTGTGACAACATGGAATACAGAATTCTAGAAAAGCTTAATGGATTTTTGTAGTATTCTTCCATCACCCATTACAATAACTTCTGTAATTGATAAACACATTATCAGTAAAATAACATACTACAATACAGAGTAAAAATAAACCAGTAAACAGTGAACATTGCAACTGTGACCCTTTGAGTTCCCCTTCTTACCCTCGTTGGCTTCCCCACAGTGTCTTTTATTGTTTGCTAAAGTATGCTTACATTTCTCCTGTAATCTTTAATGTTAGCTATGTGAGAAGCAGAATCTAATGCAACTTATTTTGATCTACAAATGAAGGAAATTTCTAGCCAGTAGAATATCTAAGTTGCTTGGGAATGGCAGGCCTAAAAGACTGGGTAAATGTGAGATTTACATTGCAATCTTTTTCTCGTTTTTATCTTTACATATTCCCATTTGAATCTGCAGTTTATCCATTTGTTTACAGATCTGTTTTGCTTTGTCTTGTTTGGTTTCCCCCCGTAAAAACTCACAGTATTTCTGAGAGACTATTCTGTCAGGTTTTGTTGAAATTGGTCTATATATCTAGAAGCCACAACAGAGTGGCATTATTTTAGGAAACTAAGCTAAAACACACTCACCAGGTGCTTTAAGTGATTTAAGAAGTTGTTTTCCTCCAAATTTCAAGTAATACATGCAGGGATAGTGGGGAGGTCTCCACTTTAATGTATCACCTTTGGGGGCTTTTTCTTAAAGAAGCTCAACAGCTAAAGGTTTGGAAAAGTAATCTGTGTGTGTGTGTGTGTGTGAGGATTGCTTTCTGTTGGGTAGTGAATTCTTACAGATCCAGTGAGTGCCAGAGTTGATGAGAAAATAGAGGCAAATAGGACTATGTTGCTGGGGTTAGGGGAGAAGCCATAAAACTGGCATAGAGAGTATAGGATCTTGAAGGAATATGGACACTTTTCTGTAACAGTCTTTAAAGTTTACTGTGATCTTTTGCTTTTACCTGAAAACAGGGAAGTTATTGTAAACATCAGTAGTTTTCCTTTTGCCATTCCTATTTGACCCACATTGTATGTGCAAGGAGCATGGGCAAAGGTCAGAAGGGAGCATGGTGAGAGCTTAAGGTGCTGTAAAAGGATTTAAACATCCAGTTCATTTCTTGGCTGCATCCAAACCAAATGACAACTGACATGGAAAATATTAGTAAATACATGAAACTAGTATGAGGTACTCTAGAATGTACTGCAATATAACCATAAATAAGATGTGTACAGACATGCCTTGGGGGTGGAGAAGAAACAATACCCAAGGAGGGGGGAATATATTGCTTTAACTAGAATTAGAATTATTGGTAGTACATCTGAGTGTACTCTTCTAAACCTGTTTCAAGTTTGCTAGAAGTTCATAAATAGGGCACAGTTAAATTTATGTTCGCTACATAATTTTTTTTCTGTCTTTTTTTTTCTATCTGAAAAATAAGAGGTAAAATGTTTTTTGCCTTTTCCTTTGTTTAACAGTATTCTGCTTGGTCAAAGTCGTGATGGCATTGTATTCAGCACAGATGATTATTTTCGTCAACAAGATGGATATACCTATAATGCTGCTCACCTGGGTGATGCCCATGACTGGAATCAAAAGAGAGGTTTGAATGCCTAAAAAGAATCCTATTAAATTATGCTTATATTTTAAAAAATAGAACTATAGGATAACATCCACATGTGTTAAGTCTATATGAAAAGGTGTGTGTATATATATTTTAGTATAGGGTATATAGAAGTATATATTTAAAGCGTTCTTTATATTTTGATTAATATATTCTTTAAATTTTGAACTTAGGATTCAGAGTTAAAAACAGAAAATCTCTCTTCTTTGTTCTAAGACCTGGAGATTTGTTACATTTGATACTAGTATCTTAATGGCGTAATTGAATGTTTTTAATGCTGGCAACAGCAGAGTATCCTACTTTTTCTAGTGTCTTTCCTGATCTGAGGTTCATCCAAAATTTATGGAAGAGTTTTTTTGAGAGAGATTTTAGTTCACTTGTGTAGAGTAACAGATTTAGTGTCATCTTTCTTAATATCTAGTAGTGTCCAGAGGTTGGGTTTAATTGGTGAGGAAGTAGATACCTGGGGTAAGAAGGGTAGCAGACAGATTCTTGCTTTCTGTAGCAGTTTTCTAAGAATCTTGTTATATCATGGAAAAGGCAAAAATTGACTTTACAAATGAGCAAATTACTCTAAAAGTTATCCTCCCCCCAATTCTGGGGGTGGGAGTGAATCTATAGTATAGTAAGTATGAGAAAATAAGTTACAAATGAAGACCCATCAGGCAAAAAAGTTAATTTATATTAGAAGAACAGAATTTCAAACTCTCAAATGTGTGTAAGACAGTGAATTACCCTTGATAGCAAAACACACACATTTAATATGAAGATTGTAAATTCAAGTGCACAAATATCAGGAAATGCTAGAATTAATTTGCCACTGACTTTAATTATGAGATCACTGCCACTCCTATGGTGTTTTAGGCCCTTCAAGGTCACTTTTGTGGCTTTGCTAAATGTCTCCTATTTTAGTTCATCCTGCCACTTCCACTGGACATTTTGGCTGCCTTTGTGTTTTGACATTGTTGACTTCACAGGTCAAGTTGGGGTTTATCTGCTTTATAAACTCTGGTTTGGTTTTGACAGTGACTAATAAAAGCAATTAGTAACTATTTTACTTTTAAACAGAACTTTTATCTAAAGTATTACCCAACCCGCTTATCACTTAGCTGAAACAAATAGTTAAAACAAAATTGTAGAATATGTAAATGGGTTGTAGCTATAATATAGTATTTCTTCACAAGTTTCTGTAAATTAAGGATGGTCCCATTATCTTCATTACAAAATTGGCTGTTCTCTTGCTAACTTCATGTATATTTTCTGAAATGTATATTTCAGGGGTTTTTTTGCTTGTTCCTGTCAACCTACCAGTTTTCTTTTCTAGATTTGGGGTTCAGAAAGATCACTTGTGCCAGGTTAATGAAGCCAGGGCAATAGGTTTATGTATGTATGTAGTTATTTTTATAGCTTTTCCCATTGATTCTTAGTTCTCTGTTGAAACACTTTATATTTGCTTTTTTCCTCCCTTCCACCTACAGAGTTACTTCCCAGCCTGTTAATTTAATTTCTTTCCATTGTATGTATTGATTTCCATCAATAAAGATATTAATTTGGATGTGCCTTTTTACCAGTTGCTGTTGTAGAAATGGGAAGCAGCTTATTATTTCTGAAGCTTCTGCCCTCTTGAATTTGCTACAAATTGGCCAGTGCATTTAAATATTGATCAAGTGGAGAAAGCATGATTGTAATTCTTTTATTAATGGATTTCATAAATATTCTAGATGTGATGTCATTCAGTGAAGATCACCTATTTCTTAGCATTTTGTTGAGGAAGAACTGCAGCACTAACCACAGGTCTCTGTTATGAATGCACCATTTGTTATATGGAAGGGCTGGTAGAGCTGGAACTTGGATATGGTTTCATGCTGGGATCTCTGTACTCAGCAGGCCACAGACTTTGAGCAGTTTTGTTGTGTTCCTTTGACTTCTACACTTCCCATTTATCCCCTTGCATCAATTCACCACCACCTGGTGTTTATGCCCTTCACTTAATTTTTCTAACCTTCTTACTTCTTTCTATTCCTATCTCTACCTTTCAGTGCTTTTATTCCTTTTCTTAGAACAGTGTGTTACCATCAGACTAGAGTAGTGCAAAGAACATCTGGAACAGTTTGTTTACATTTACCATTTTATTTGAGTTATGTAGTTTATTAACTTGCACTGTTTGTCATTGCAGCAAAGCAAGCGATGGAGCAGGGCAAATCTCCCGTTATAATAGACAACACTAATACTCAAGCCTGGGAAATGAAGCCATATGTGGAAGTGGTAGGTTTTGGGGTGTGATTGTATCATCTGTTACGACTTTTCCAGACTTAACTTCATATGCAATATGTTGGTCTGTTTTGTCCAGAAACATTTCCCTTGCTCAAGCTTCTGAAGAGAAGGTGCTTACTATTAGGATAATTGGTATGGCAATAGTTCAGACCAGTTTAAGGATTGATTTGATCTAACTGCTTAGCCTGGAATGAAAGCTAGGATGGGGTGGGGGTAGATGAAATGCGGCATTCTACCACTGCAGAGTTAACTAACTCAGTTTATTATACTGATCTGTAAACTTTTTTGTTACATTTTATGTAATAATGATACACATATCACACATTTTTCTTTGCTTGCTGCAGGCTCTAGAAAAGGGATACAGAGTGGAGTTCCATGAGCCAGATACTTGGTGGAAGTTTGAACCTGAAGAATTAGAAAAGTAAGGTTTATATTGCAGAAATATTATTGTATTTTATAGAGAGACAGACAGATAAGTATGTGGTACTTTGTATTTTATTCAGCATCTTATTTTTTAAAATACTTAACTGCTAGTATAAAATGTATTTTATTTAAATTGGCACTTTGAGATCTATATTGAAATGGAAACTGCAGACAAATAAATAGAAGTCAGCCCAAAAAATCAACACTAAAATTTTGTTGGATGTGAATAGAAAAAATTATTGACCCCTGTATGAATCTCTGCAATTATAATGAATAATTATTCTAATAACTTTGTGCTACAAAACACTTGACATTAAGAAATAGGTAGAAGACACAAAGAATTTACCCCTTTTCCAAGGAGTGCATCGGTATAAGTGCTTTTTTTGTCTGCTTTTATAGATGTCTCAGTGTCAAAGAACAACAGTCAGTTACTAGTCAGTAAAGGTTAAAGAGAAATTTCATATTTTTAGATTATTTTATTGTAAGATTTTGTGAAATTGTCCATGGCCTTCAGAGGATCTGACTTAGAGTACTGTTGGACATAGGTCATTGGACTTCCAGGTCGTGAGAGTGCCTGAGAAGCTGCTTATTATTCCTGGTTAATATCTCTCTTGTCTCAGATGCATCTGCTTTGGGAATCCGTGAGGTATCAAACCAACTTAGGGATATTTCATTGTTTGGAATGTATTCAACCACAAAAATACTGCTTTACAAAATTTCTCTCACTGACTGTCATTTTATATGCTTCCAATTGACTTGGCTTATAATTGTTTCAGCTTTGCAAAGTAGCCTCTACAATGCACAACATATATGTTTCTAATACTTACATTACTGACTTGGATTCTATAGTGTTAATAAATCTTTTAAAGTTTTCACCTTTTGCTTTTAAGCTACCACTAACTTATTTTTAGAGATGGAGTCCTCTCTTTGCAGGATGAATTCTAGTAAGTTTTTATAGTTTGGGGTGCATCACAGTTAAGTTATGAAGCTCTCGTAATGATCAGACATTTCTAAGATGTGCAGTGTAAGATTTCCATTACATGAGCAGGGAATTTTCCTGGAAAATGATTGTTTTCACATGGTATTAACAGGTAACAGGATAAACAAATGTGAAATATTGTTACTGTTGAATTGTATTGTCCAGTCATAAACTTTACTCCTACAATTAGTATCTTTCCCAAAACCAAAGGAAAAACCTTAAACTGTCAAGTGCTTGCTGTCAGTTCTTAGAAGCTTCCTAGAAATGTTTTAGCAGTTCCATTTGCTTTAAGTAATTGAATAGAGTCCCATTGCCTGGAAAATTTCTTTTGTGACAATGTAGGAAGTGTAGTGATGTGAGGTTTCATTTTGGTTTTCCATTGTTTGGAGAGAGAGCTCAGTTTTTAAGTTGGTTAGTTTTTTCCCTTCTGTATTCATGTGTTTGGGAAATAGGTAATGATAGAGATATCATTGTAGTTCCCCTTAGGAATTTTGAACTCAACATTTTGTACAGTACCTGGGCCAATACTACGCTAATAATGCATTTGGGTTGTTTTATTAGTTGTCTGGAGTCATACATTCTGGTTCCCTCCTGATAGGATCATTTAAGACTTTACGTTCCTGGTAGTTGGAATAAAAAATACACTACCTCCTACTTAATTAACAAAATACTTTTCTTATATTTTTCGATACCTGCTCCTCATTTATTTGTTTTTAGCAGTGCTTTCTATATTGCTGGTAACTCTTGTCAAGTGATATGTTGATATTCTATAAGTCATGTGTTTTTTCTAGACACAGTTTTTAGGTGATTTTCTGTCACCACTTAGTGTGCGTAAGAAATCAGTGAGAAGGTTCTCTAGGTCAAGACAGGGTGAATTCTTGATGTCAAGAACATGACATGTTTTAGTGTGGAGTCAGTGTCTGTCTCTTCCAGTGTATCCATGAGGTACAAATTGTTGTTGAAGTCACTCAGTGATTTTCCTTTTAGTTTAGTCTTGTGAGCATAACGTTTGTGACAACATCTTGACTCGATGGGCATGTGTCTTGGGGCAGTGCTCAAGACTTCCTGCATAGCATTTAGAAGTTTATATAAAGCGTTTTGTACTTTGATACCATTTTTTAGGAAATCTTGAACACTGCAGGTGAGAAAACAGAAGTGGCAGAATCAGTGGTCGAAGAGAAGAAATTGATTGTTACTTTTATAAGTGCTTAATCAGAGTTAGATGAAAAAATTACCTTCTGTCATGTTTGTGTGCTTTCTGAGTAGCTGGTCACTTGGGAATTGTAACTTTTTTTTTTAAGTATACTTTTGATTTAAGCTTTTGGGGAATAACATGTATCTTATGTGTAATCTGTATTTTGGGATTGATGTTGTTTTCATTTTAAAAAAAAATAAAATTGCCCACTGTGTAACTTCACACAGAAGTGAAATGCAAACATGTTTAATATAATCCGTTTTCCTTCAGTATGATCATAAAACTGCAGTTTGGTATGGACTTGATTAAATTTGAGCTAATTCTTTTAAGTAGTCATGTCCTATGCAGGATTATTTTACCAATATATTGGTATGTAAGATTATTCTAGTGTAGAAGCATTTAATAGTGACAGCACTTTGCTATTATCAATAGATTCTGTGTTCCTCCAACCAAAACCAGCTTCCAGGACATAACTGCCTGTTAGGAGCTTTTGCTGGTATGTCTGCTCTGGTTAGGGAGAGATGGCTTTACGCTCTCTTAGCATAGCCAAGCCACCAAAGGATGAGTGAAGATGTGCCTGAAGAGGAGAGAGATCCCAGTATTAAATGACACTATACAGCAGATTTGTTTTCTTTTCAAAATTAATTTCTATGCTTCATGTGATTTTGCTGTGGGTGATTTTATTGTCCTGCATTGTTCTTTAAGGAAAAGTACTTGCTCATTTATGCAGAGATTATACACAAGTACATTCAGTTGTGAATGAGTGTGCACTTTATGCCCAGAGCACTTGAGCTGTAATCTTTTTCTACGAGTACTAAGATATGAAAAATAGTGAATAACTTTGTGCTTCCAGCAATTGGCATAAAAAGTCTTAGACTTCCTCTTCTCAGTTGTTCCGTTGTAAGATTCAAGTGCTTTATAGAATTTTCATATTTCTAGGGGATTGGCTTTTTTCTCTACCATTAACCTTTTTCATATTTGTGAATAAAATAGAAACTGTTAAGACTTGTTAACTGATAAGTTTAATATGATGCTGCTCCTCCTGGACTTCTTTAGCACAGTGTAGAAATTAGTAGCATTTAAACAATGAGCTGCTTGTGACCATCACTCTAGCTTCTGATATTGTCTCACAGAAGAGTGTCTGTGAGATAAATACTCTACTTAAGCCTTTTCTTCCCAGAAAGCAAGCTGATAAAATACACTTTAAGGAGACAACATAATTCAGAATACTTCTGAGGTCCTCAATTCTTCATGTTCCATTATGAATGTGAAACTAGTGTGCTACCTGCAGTATGCTTTGAACCCTCATCAACTTGATTTGTTGTAATAATATGCACAAACTCCAGAGGTGGGGGGCAGAAAACCAATCTTTTAAAATATTTCTATATAGAACATCTTTCCAGTATAGCCTGTTGGTTCCCAGTATTCACGTCTCCACTGTAGAACTGAGAAGTTTGTAACGAGGCCCGTGCCTCTTCTGTCCCTGGCAGAAAGCACAAAGGTGCAGGCATATATTCCCGTTGGTATGGCTTGGAAATAATTCAGCTTGGACAAAGTTTCTTGGTGATAAGAATATATTGAGTTATGTTAAATGCTTGGCTACACTAACTAAACATTTTGGGTTTTTTACATCTGTTCTTTTAGATTCAGTTCTGTTACAGTGCTGGCAATTCTTTGACATTCAGTTTATGTAGAAGGGTTGCGGGTTTTGTTTTGGCAGAGAACAAAGTTTTCTGTTAACATGGATTTAAAGATGCTATTCCATAGATTCTAAGGAGATAGACATTCTAATGTAACGTCTGATATTTCAAGTTCTTAACAGAGGAAGTCCTTCCGGAAAGTAGCTGTTCACTAAACACTGCAAGAGTAGGACAACACTTTTGGCTTCTCTTCCCTTACACGTGTTTTGGTACATTTCTATATTTACAGCAAGTCTCACTAAGAGGTAGTAGATAAATGTGTCTTGTGCATGCTGTTCTGGTTCAAAACTAAAATTGCTTCTTATTTTATATAGAGGACTATTAATGAGAAAATACTCTGTCATTGAGTCTTGAAACCATGTAGTTTCATTTTTTTATGCACGTTTGAACATTGCTTTCCTAAGTGGCAATCTATAACATTATTCATCCCTCTGCTCGTTAGTTAGCATACCAGATTGTCATGACTGATTGCTGAGCTACCCAGAGTAGTGCAGAGAGTTGAGAGAGATTTGAAATTCTTTTGGAGTAAATGAAGGTGAAATGATACCAGACAACTAATCAATTTGTGTTTTTTATTTGAATCAGGAAACGTTTTATGTACTCAAGGAAAGCCTTGGTCTTGACTTCTTTAAGGGTAAAAAAGTTTGCAAGAACGGAAGAAAAGGAAGGGAAGAGGGAGGGAAAGAAAGGGAGAAAGAGAATAAGATATCACCACCCTTGGATCCAGCGATATCTTGGAGGACAGGTCCAAATCTTGAGTTTTTCAGTGATTAAGTTCTTCACTCAATAAACTACTGTCCATTTATACACTTGGGGTATGGGTAGCACTCCCCAGTTTGCATAGGAAGCATGGAGAGGTGGTGCTAATTTACATGAGAAGCCTAGGGAGGCAGTAACCACTGTTACTCCAGTGTGCAAGAGGGGGAGGTGTAGCGTTATTCCTTTCTACCAGTTGAGCTAGGGGTTGTGGAGACCCGTATTTAATTACCAGTGGATGACCCCCTGGTAAGGCATGTAGCCAGTTCCTTGGCACAGTCACAGTAGTCATGGTTGAGTAACAAAGACGTTAATTCAGAATGGGATGCCGTCCGGCCTATGAAGAACTGACCTCTTTCAGTAGTCAGTTCCCTTATCTGTGAGGAGCAAGCCTCAGCTTGAGCAGGGGAGCAAGGCTGTTGCTGCATTCCACACCTCCCCTTTCTCATTCTCCCTTTCAGGGTGTGTCTTACTACCACACAAGGTTTGAGACATTAGTCCTTTTAGGAGCAGCTGGGCTCCTACACAGGTAGTCTGATGAATAAATAAAAAGCAAAGTCCTTCTAGGGTACCTAGTCCTGGTGAATAACATCACATTTCTGTATGAAGAAGAATGACTGTATTGTTTTCTGATATTTAATATATGTAGTGGTGAAAATTGTTACACTTTTTTTTAATTGTTAAAATAAACCTTAACCTAAGTTGAATACTGAGAGAATGAGGATACTGATATGAAAAGACAGAAGAAAAAATGTGAATTTAGATATTTTTTTCTTAAAGATTGTAACCATATAAACATACCAGCCAATTTATTTACATTTCTATTTTTTTAGGAGGAATAAACATGGGGTCACCCGTGAGAAGATTGCTCAGATGTTGGAACGATATGAATATCAAATATCCATACCTATTGTCATGAATTCAGTGGTACCTCCCCACAAAAACACTCAAAGGCCACCTCTGCAGCGAAGACATAGGTGGGGAGGCAATACAGACTCATGGAATTCTTTCAGTATTTCCAGTAGCCGATAACACAGTTGCAGTCAGTTAATAAAAATCTGTTACTTGCCCTTCTCAAACATGTCATCACCTCCAATGAAGTAGTAGATCTTCTGTGTTTTAAATAGGCCTATTTGAAGACCATTTTATTGCGCAGGTTGTTCCTTTAACAGACTTGCATGTAAATAAAACTGTACTTTAAAATTTTTATAAAACTATATTTATTATGGTTGTAATAACATTCATTTTAGTTAAATATTTAATATAGTATGACATATAGCAGAGTCTTCCTTCATAAACCTAAGACAATGATGTTGTCATATATCAAGTAACTGTTGAGCAGTTTCCTTATAGAGAAGGTCATATTAGATACCTTTTAAAAGAGAATTAAAGCCCCAGAAGAGGAGGTTATTTATGTGATAACCAGTTTTAGTGATTCTCATTATGTTTTAGGAGTTTTTAAAAAAAAACACCCTACCAATTATGTCTTGGACTGTCCTTTTGTTCTATGTGGCAAGTATTGCCAATTGGTAAAATTTTGGCATGAATTCTTTGTTTTCAGTTGTGGTGTTTGTTTTATTTCTGTCTCAGTAGCTCATCTGGCAGCTGAAGCGACATCTTGCCCCTACAGTACTCACCAGCCTTAAATTGTGTAATCTGAATTAATTTTTGTTTGTTCTCGGTGGTAGTAGATAAACCATGATGGTGGCTGCACAGCACCAACTTTTTTGTGCCAAATAAAAAAAAAAGTACGTTTTAGGGATAAAACGTAACAATTTCTTTATTTTCAATTTATTTTATTTACAATTAAAAAATGAAGTATTAAAGCATTAGCCTGTCAAGTCCCAGTCCACAGTTGGGATGCATCAGTTGAACATAAACAGTGGATGTAATTCTGTAAAACCACCTTGCAATCCTAATTTTGGCACAGCCAATATAATCTGTTTAGCACATAACAAAGAATGAGCCAGCATGGAGACTGACTAATTTATTGCCCTTTTTCTCTTAAAAAATGATGAATTTGTAAGTGTTCACTTTGCTTTCTAACAGCTTGCTGTATTAATAAAATGTGTTTGGTTTGTGTTGTTTTAATAGTTCAGTGCAACATTGTTTTCAAGCTTGTAGGATTTTATGCAGATGAGCATTATTCCTAACCTGCTAGCTGAAATAACCTGTCTTCAGGTCTAACTACATTTGATTTCTTTATACACTGAAAGAGCAAATCCTGAACAGGAAGTTTTGTCAAGAACGTGAGTACCTAGCTAAAAGAATTTCCATTGTTTTCTATTTCTGATTTGGTGTAACAGCCATCAGAATTTTGAAAATGCCAAAGCCAGCATAATTTTTTTTTACTTGAGAGAATTTTTGAGTAGGCCCTAAAAATTGCTTCACCTTTAAAGTCTGAATACCATGGAAGTTGAAAATCCAGAGATATAATGAAGAAACTTTCTATGGTTTTCTATGCCTGTTGTGCAAGTCTAAATTTGTACAATTTCCTGTATATCTGCAATAACATTTTCATAAGAGATTCTATTAACTATAAAAGTTGAAGTGTGCAGTTTCACATTTTAGTAATTGTTTTAATTATTTGGAAAATAATTTCAAATGCTTCAGTAGTTCATGGATTGTTAATATACTGAATTATGTATATATATATAAAAAAAGCTCTCCAACCATATTGTCTTCCCTTATTGTCTGCTACTCATACTGGTTATGTTACTCCATTTTAGTTTTCTTTATTACCTTTTTCCATGTCCCAAAAGAATCATGGAAATCATTGTAAATGATCAGTAATGGTTTGATTATATCAGAGTTTTAATATTTAAACAAGAAAATGTATTTCAGGTGGGAGAAAGATAAAAAGGTTTTAGACTCATTTTATTTACTCTATATTACTGTAAGCCATAATAAAGTGATCAAAGTTATTGAGGCTTTATGTAATATTCACACAGTGTGCTAAGGTGTGACAAAAAGGAGGTGATTATTGAAAATTGATGTTATTGTATCTTTCAATACCTTCTATCTTCAGTTTTTAAAGGAAATGGATTTTTTAGCAATATTTAATTGATATTTAAATTCTCTTTAACTGAAATTTGTATTTAAATAGATGTGAGTTCACATTATTTTTAAATGGTGTACCGTTTTCCTGTGTTATTAATAAATTATTGGTGAATGGTGAGTATTTTTGATACGCAGAGCGCGTTGATCAACAATAGGTTTGCAGTTTGCAAAGGACAACACATAACAGGAAAGGAATGCTTTGCAAGTTGGTGTTATATCAAACATTTCTTGTAAGCTACTTATTCTGTAAAGCTGTATTCCAAGGTAAGTGCAGTGACATGAAAGTACAGTACAGGCACTGAAAACAGTGGAATTACTGTCAAACACATTTTCATTTCATGAGCCTATGACAGTCATGGTTATACATATAGCTCAGACAGAATTTGCTTTTACACTACAATATTTATGTAAACATAATAAAATAACGTTGAGAAATCCATGTTGCAGGTAATTTCTCCTGCTCCCTCACAAATGAGGAAAATTACTTATTTTGTCAAAGTATGTAGAAGAAACGTGAGAATTCAGTGTGCAGTTAGGCTGAGGATCTGAAAGGTTTTCCTGTCTGGTGTGGTTTTTATGCAATGCACCTGTTGATGATAATAATGTACCTAGAATAAAGGTTTTCTGTTTTAGATTTTTAGTAAATAGATAGTTCATCATATTTCATTAAAAAATAGTGTCAGATTTTTTTTTAAATGAAACTAATGCATAGAACCTTAATGTTGCAAATGAAGATTCCGAGTATGTGCTGCATGCTTCAAACTAGTGAGATGTTTGGGAAGTAAATTTAAACAGAATAGTTAAGATAATCAGCTGTGCTTCTAACATCTTACTCTTCTAACCATGAAACTCAAATGAGAACTAATTTGCAGAAGAGACATAACTTGGTTAGTATAGCTAGCCAGCTATATAGCATTACATGTTGCTTTGGAAAAAAAACAGCTCTAGTTCTACTACTTCCATCTAAACTGCAGTTTCTCATTTGGTTAGTTTACTTCTGGGAGTTTTCATCAGCCTTGTCTTTGACAGATGATTTAATCCTTATTTTTCTGTTGTTTGGAGAAGAAGAAAAAAAAACACACCAAAGGGAAAAAAAAACCCAAACAAGCAACAAAACACCATCACCACCCAAAACTCACCCCAAAACCCACAGAAAGACCCCAGAATTGTGTGCTCATTCTGGCTGGGATAGAGTTAATTTTCTTCATAGGAGCTGGTATGGTGCTACGTTTTGGATTTGTGCTGGAAACAGTGCTGATAACAGATGTTTTAGTTACTGCTGCGCAGCACTTGCACAGAGTCAAGGCCTTTCCTGCTTCTCACCCCATCAGCACATAGGCTGGGGGTGCACAAGTAGCTGGGAGGAGACAGAACTGGGGGAAGAAGGAGGAAGTGGGGCATGTTTGGAGTGATGGCTTTTGTTTTCGTGATGGAGCCCAGCTTTCCTGGAGATGGATGAGCACCCGCCTGCTGATGGGAAGTGGTGAATTACTCCCTTGTTTTGCTTTGCTTGCATGTGCAGCTTTTGCTTTACCTATTAAACTGTCCTCACCTCAACCCACAAGTTTTCTCACTTTCACGCTTCTGATTCTCACCTTTCCCTGCATGAGTGAGTGAGCTGCTGTCTGGGGCTTAAGTGCTGTCGGGGGTTAAAGCATGACAACCTCATGAAACACTTATTTCTGAACATCTGATGCTCAGTGAGGAATTCTGTCCTGTACTTGTAGTCGTAATCTCATTAGATTCATTTTAATCTAGTTTGCCATGCTGCATAATTTTCTTAAGCTTTGTATTTTTAAGAAATCCAAGATTCTGTCTTTCATCACCTGCCTCTTGAAACCTTCTACAGAGACCATAGTTTGTGTCTCTGCTAATAGATAACTGAAAACCAGGCTTTGGCTAGCTGAGATGGGACCCATAATAATTACATTTGATTGCTTTGTGTCTGTGTTTCCGAATTTAATTTAGACTGTGTCGGTATTTTCTTCTTCTTCTGACCAGCAAGATTCATTTTCAGTGAATTAGGAAAAAAAAAAATATTCTTGCATTTTTCCCATTCATGTGTGTTGCCTGTATTTCTAACTGCTGCTTCCTCCTAGCAACTGAGTTTTCTGGAAGAAGTGTTTCCTTCTGTGCTGGTACATCACAGAAATGAGGTGACCGGGTGTATGTTGAGAATTGAAGGGTTTCCATTCCAAAGAACAGAGACATGTAGTCTTCCCAGCAAAGAGAAGTGTTGAAATGCAGTTAATAAAGTTGAAATTAAGTACTCAATATGAGTGATCAGATGTTTCATAAAAGTCAAATGTGGAAATATTTCACTTCAGTGCTTCTACTGTAACACTTTCTCATTTCAGTGTTTATGTTCTCATCCTTTCGAAATAAAAGCAAGAGCAGAGAGTAAAGCTCTTCAGTAATTATTTCCTTGGCGAGAATCTACTTGTACATCAATTAATTTGGGGGATTTTTCATTGTATGGGCTAATTGGTTGAAATTAGCTGTAAATCAGCTTATTTTGAGTTCACAGAAAAGTATGCAAAAACATGGCTGGTCTTTTAAGCATTTTAAAGATAATGTAGTAACAGGGTTTGTCAAGGTGAGATCATCTCAAACTTGCCTAATTTATTTCTGAAGTAACGGAGAAAGCAGCAAGTGATGGTTTTAGCTTGAGATGACTGTCAACGTGATAGGTTAAGGGCAATAAAAGCATTGAAGTATTATGTCTGGACTGGGTCTGTGGTTTCTTTAAGCTAACAGTGTCCTTGGCCAGTTAATGTGTACCTTACTGTTGTAAGAATACTATGTTGTGCCAAGTCAGAACATACTGTATCCATGAAGTAATTTTTTGGAAGTTGTACTCAGTCTTTCTATTAATGTTAAATATTTTTCTTTTTTTTTTTTTTTGAGCTGCTAATTAAATTCAGCTTCTCTTTTGTGGTCCCTCAAGCTGATATCAGAGTTACTGCCTTATAGTTGTGTGGATTGTCCTGCTTGTTCTTTATTAATATTTTCTTAATCCTATAACTAAATATTCTAGGATTTTATGGAAACACAGGAGGAAAATATTTTCTGAGCCAAACTTTTGGAACGTGCTTGCATGTTGTGCAACTCTTCTGATTTTAAAAAAGCATGTATTCTGTAGTGGATGTTGTTTAAACTCCTGAATTGCTAACAGACTAGAAAGTGCTGCTTCAGCTGAATAAATAAACATCTGCTTATTTCTAAGGAGTTTTTAATATCATTTACAAATCAGCCTTAGTCATGGGTCTGTAATGCTGTTTGGCTGTTATTTTAGTTGATACTTCTAATATTTTATTTTTATTATTATTTACTTCTCAGCCATAGGGTTTGGTAACCTATGCTATAGGTTATAATAGTTTATAAGAACTTACTGAACTGCTTATCCCACATCTTGCTTTTAACCATGGTGTGTTTCTGAAGGCTCATGAACCTGACTGAAAAGTGGATTGAGTATATTACGTTTCCCCCATTTAGCATTTTTCCTGCTAGTTTTCCTGTATCGATTGTCAGATGAACACACTGCTTTACAGGGGTCTTGGCAACAGAAGTAGAGACATGGGGTGTTTTACCTGAGGCAGGACAGGTATACGTATTGGAGCTTCGTTTGCAGCTCTTTGCAGCTGTTTTGTATTTGCACTAAATACTCACTGAAGTATAACCAATAACATTTCAGAACTGTTTTCACTTGATGAAAACTGCAGTTAGAAGACTGTGCTTACAGCTGTGCAGCAAAACTGCATTATATACAGGAGTGTAAATGGAATTCTGGGTATGCTTACACAGAAGGCCCAGTTAGTGTTGTGTTTCATTCTGTTTCTGTTTTGTTCCAGCAGTCTAGGCTGAGTTCTTGTTTCTAATGATGAATACTTGGATTATGTCCATAATGCTGCTGCCCTTTTCAGTCCTAGGTCTCAAGGAGAGGTTTTATTGTGAGTAAAGATAGGTCACTATGGTTTAACTTTCTACTGCTCTGTAGGGAATTGAGCTGTGAAGAGATTAAATTAGTTTTGTCTTCTGCCTGGCTAGTTTGTGGTGCCTTTGTTGAGAATGTCAAGCTTTGAGCTCAGTGGTACAAGTAAGATAATACATATTTGAGTAAGTTGAGCAAAGGGTTGTCAGGGCCTGAAGCACATGATGTATAAGGAAAAACTGGGAGAAACAGATTCTTCAGCCTTAAGAAGAGGTCTGCTGTCTTCTCATACCTAATGGGAGAGTACAGAGCTGGAGCCAGGCTCCTCTTAGAACCAATGGATTGGATAGAGGTTGCAACATGGGAAGTTCCAACTAGATATTAAGTTGTGTAATCTCTATCCTTGGAGTATTCAGGACTTGTCTGGGCAAGTCACTGAGCGACAATATCTTGCTTTGTATTGCTTTTAGCAGAGGTTCTGTATAATCTCCAGAGGCCCTTTCTGGCATAAATTATTCTACTCTAAAGGGTTTAGTGAGAGCAGTGTCCAGAATATTGAACGACTTAACTCTTCTCTATCAGAGAAGACTTTTTTGAATCACAGACAGAATTGCTACCTGGCTTTAGGGTGTCAGGTGCAGATGCATTAGTACAGCAGGCCATGATTCTCCTCTTCTCAGATGGGCTTTAGTTTCTGCCTTTATCTGTATCACCAAACTGGCAATGTTATGGCTTATGCCAGTTACTTTGTTTCATAGCTCTCTTGGAAGAGTTGCTCACAAGTACCTGACAAACCTTTAGCTGATCCCCTTTTTAACTCCTCAGGCAGTGTCCATGACCACTTGCCTCTCGTTACTTGTATTGTCTTTGTAGACTTAGAAAATACTGGCATATATTAGTGTTTATCTAAAGTATTTTTTTATTATCTGTCCAAAGGCGGACTTCTGTTGACACTTAGTACATCACAGAATTGAAAGACAGTTTTCTGCATCTGTTCATCCCTAACACTCTAGCAATAATACAGGGCTGTTTTGTATGAAGTAATCATCTTCAGGGGGTAATTCATCAAGCCTTTTGTCTATCTCTAGTCCTTTTGGTGAAAAATGTTTTAAAAAGGAAATGAGTTAATACTAAAGAGTAGTATGCAGAAACAGTAAGTAAAAGTTGGATTCCAGTATGACAAAGTACAGAGATGTGTTGAAAAAGGTGTCATATGTTCCAGAGAATGCACATTATAATTGAATGCTCTGTAGCTCTCAGTATTTCATATAGTATTTGGGATGCATAGAATGAGCGCAGTAACTGGGGCAGATGTTCTGCACAGCAACATTGTCTGCATTTTGAACTATATGAATTCTAATGTTGCTGTAATCTGGCTTAGAGGCTGGTTACTTATTATTTACTGATACTGTTTTCTCTGCTGCATTCTTGTAACTTCCCGCCTCAGCTTTTCTGTTACTCTGGAACTATACCTTTCTCATCTGTCTGGTCTGAGTCCTGTGTGTTCAGTTACTACAGTTGTCTTCATAACTCCAGATCCATCTCCCCCTTCCCTTTTCCTCTCAGAACTATAAACTTCTGTGGAGAGACACACTTTATTCTGTATTTTTTTAATGCCTCGGATCAAACTGATGCTGATTTGAAAACTGACTATATATATATTTACCTGAGCTGTTCTTTTGATTTTTTTTTTCCCCTTGTTCTGCTGAAAGTAGTATTTCCTGTCATACAATATATTTTTCTTCATTCCTTTTCTTACTAGCCTCACTAAGTTTGAAGCATCTTCTGTCTCATAGTTTTGTTCCCAGAATTACGGTCTGTACTTTGGTGGATATTTAATTACATGTCTTTGCTACAATTTTGTTGATTGAAGCTATTTTAAATGCAGCTAAAACCTGTCATCTTTCATTGAATGCTCCTAACAGAAAATAGCTTATTACATACCTCTAAGTATTTCATTCTGCTCTCATTATACCTCTCTTGCTTCCTTACACTCCTACCCATATTTTTCCTCAACTTTTATTTGCTTGTGTCTCATCTCAAACTTCATTTTACATTTGTTTTGTGTGTGAACATGTTTTGGCAAGAAAGGCCAACGCTTCACGCTGTAAATCTAATTTTCACTTCTAAAATATTTTTATTGTACTTATAGATGACAGCCATCAAAATATAATACAGAGATGTGTTCAAGTCATAGGATGATATATCAGAATATGTAGTACTCTTTTATTTTGTGAATCAAATAGCAATTGATTGATTGAAAGAGCTGAGACTCTCTAGTGGCTGAAATAAACAATCAGGATACTTTTTAGGAATTCTGATCTGGCAAGTCTGTCTTATTTGTGGACCACATTTTAGGATATGATTTATTGCACAACCTCATAAGAGCCTCAGTAAATCTTCCCTTTCCTGGTTAGAGCTTCTCTCTTGTAAGTGGAATTTCATAAGCACATCCCTGGAGAGCAGTAGATGCTGAGGGAGAGGAACCAAAAAACAGATTGTGAGATGACTCACAGAATTTAATTCTTGAATGCAGGTCTTATTTCTTGTAAAATCAAGGACCCACTCAGATTCAATACTGTCTTGTATTTGAACTAGTTAGGTTATATATACATTATGCACTATGTTGTATCTGAAACAGCAATTCTGTTTTTCATTGGGAAAGAAAAAGGTTGATATTTCTAAGGTAATTATTACAGTTCACATGTGTTTTCAATAGCTGTGAATTAAGCATTAGGCTTTGTGTTTGCAGTGGATAATGTAATTTGTCTGGTCAGTTGTAGTCTTCATCAATGTGTTTCATGGTTTTCAACCTGGACCAACAGCTTTGTAAGATGATGTGTGCAAAGTATGCTCTGGTGTTTGAGAGGAGGGTGCTTAGGATTTACTGAGAACTGATTGCTTCGTAGAACTGTAGAATCTTTTAGGTTGGAAAAGACCTTTAAGCCCAACCATTAACTTGGCACTGTCAAGTCCACCACTAAACTACATCCCTAAGCACCACTCTTAAATAGCTTCAGGCACGGTCACTTACATCCACATATGCAATAGTGCTATAGTTTGTCCAGAAATTAATGAAAAGCCCATACTAATCATTGTCTGGGAAGGTGGAATTTTTTCTATTCTGTTACAGACTTTTGAGAATGTTCCTTAAAATCTCATACAGAAATGTCTTTATATCAGTATAAAATTAAGAGGCACTGCTGCACGATAGATTACAACAGACTTTATTAACTAGTGTGAATTTGGCTATAGTTCCTATTTCTCTGAACTACTTCTCAAAGCAGCATATTTCTTGTCTCGCTGGGTTAATTTCAATCAAACTGTCTTCATGCCTGAGCTGGTATTATCTGAGTAACAAAACTCATGTCCTCAAACTTGACAACATGACTCATACTGTACTTCCAGTGCATAACACTGGCATCTGTGTCCATCATGTTCTTTTCAAAAGACTGAACGTTGACAGGAGAACTGAAATGAAAATTGATTCTATAAGCCTTCATGGGTGAGAAGGCTGATGATAAATCTGCAGTTTCTTCTCTGTATTGTAAGTACATCCTCTTCAGATGGATTCGGATCATTTGTAGCATTTCACTTTGTCCTTTTTTTTCTCCTTCTGAACCTGCTTTTTAACGTTGAGCCCTACGTAATGGTGCAGAGAAATCCAGTCAAACAAAAAATAGTATCTTCTCTGTCAGCATCCATCAGTACCTCAATTGCTGTTTTGTTTGGGTTTTTTTCTGATTAGAATTTTGAGTTGGGTCAGATTAGATATTTGTGGCACCTGAATGAGGTTGAAAGCAGCTTTTGAGTTGTTTCATTTGTTCAGGAATTAGATGTGTGATAGTAGAGACAAGTATATTCAGTGTGTATGTACATATATATTAATCAGTATATTCAGGATGGATTTCCTTAATGCTGATCAACATATCCTACGACTAAGGAGCCAAAACAGGAGATCGGCTCTTCCAGACAGAAGACAGGACTTTCATGAAGTAGGCAGGACAAAGATCAGTCAGATCACCCCACCTGAAACTTCTTGTGGGCTGTCATTTGAAACTGAATTGCTGTTACTAGCACCTCAAACTTGAGGTTTTTTGGTAGGATTGGTTGGCTGGGGTTTTTTTTAATTATTTGGCTTTTTAAAAGTAAAGTGATTGCTCTTTGCCATATATTTGATTAAATGAACAGCTTCTAAAGGCTTGCTTTGATCAAACCGTTTGTATGCTATTCTCTGTGCACTCTCTGGATCAGTGTCTCTTGTGTCTGAACTATAACAGGGCAGCAATCTGATAGCTGATTATACATTGCACAGAACTGTATATACATCAATCCTGTAAAAATGGTAAAGATTGGAGTAGTTCCTTAAGCATTGTGATAGAATGGTGCATTTCATGAAGACGAGTATTTAAATCTTACCATCGCTGGCAATGCTGTTGAGCATTGAGACAAAAGAATAATAAATACTGAGCTGCTTCAGTAACTAAACTAACTAGTCCTTCAGTACTTTTAAATCCAGTTGGTATGATCTGTACTGGTTTGGGGTGGGGAGCATTAATTTGCAACACTGATATGTAAACATTTCTTAGATTTATGGTGAATTTCCTGATGATGGGCTCTGAGGCAACATAACATGCTGCTGCTGGAAGTAGTCACCTTGCTCTCACCAACCACTTTCTTTGTCTTAACTAGACACATTTTACTTCTTCCACTGGCAAGTTAAGTCAGCTCAACAACAAAGCAAGGACTTGTTTTCTTTTGATGCTGGCTCAGGCAGGTAAATCTGCCCATAAGGAGGATAGATCTAGAGACAGCAAAAGACAGGTAGTGGAAGTGCAAGGGCAACATCTGGAACCAAGTAGGAAACGGTGACTGGGATATGTAACAAGAAAGGCTGGTACCGTTATTTTTTTATTCCAAAATTATCACTTCAATTTCTGTGTTTTTTTTCTGAAGTTAAGTCACAAGGAATTCAGAAATTACTTGAACTTGCCAGGTGGAGAAGGTGAAATGTATCCCAGTAAATTATGTTTTCTGTAAGCAGCTCTACTATAATTTTGATGTTGAAAACCCACTCCACAGACTCTGGAGATTAATGATGACATACATTTCTGAAAGAACATGTACCTCATTGCTAGTTGTTGTATAGAATTGGGTTTTAAATGTATTGGTTCCTCTGTATTTCATCACAGCAATGACTGCAGGCATTTTTTTAATCTCAAGCAAGCATCAGCTTGGATGCCCCCTAGAGCTGAAGTTTGTACACTTGCAAATAACTTTGCTCTGGTTTTGCCAATTTCCAGCAAAATGCAACTAGCTTCTTTAGATCATTAACTTTGCATGTTCTACCTTGGCAATCATGAAGGTGCATTTGTTTCTCCAGTGAAGAGCATCCTCTGAGCACTGACTCTCAATCAAGCTGGACAGTGTCAACTTGTGACTTCAAGGTTGTAACCTACTGCTCATGTAACAGAGTTACAGCAAAAAGCTTTTAATGTTGGCTAAATGGTAGGCTGAGAAACTGCAAAGTATTGTTACGGAAAGGGAATTCCTGTTTCAACAAAAATACTACTACATTTTTTTTCAATGCTGTTTATTACTAACCAGTTTTTTAAAATGCATAATGTATAGGAAAATTTAAATATCAACTGAAATAGCACCTTTTTGCATTACCCTTTTTGTGCATTGTATGTGTTTAAAAACAACTTAGTTTTACATTTACAATTAAAAGCTAATGCCCTTGTCAAGAAGAGAAGTCTGTCTCCATGCTGGTTCTTGAATTTTCTCAGTGTTTGTATGCCATATGGTTTTACAGTAGAGAAAATAACTCAAAAGGCATGCAGGTGGACTAAAAGCGGAGAAACTAAGATAAAGCTGAATAAAAGTAGTCAACAGTTTGCTTCAGTGAAGGTAAAAACCTTAGCATGATACTGGGTATACCCCCAACAGGAAGATTTTAGCAATGCCATCATGGTGCATTAGTGTGTTTCTTTGGGGCAGTATTTTCTTAAAATTAGATGAAAACCAGAAGTTGCATGGAAAAAGAATGACTAATTTTTAATACTCTGCATTTAGTAGTTCATCACTTTCCTTTTTGCTTTAGTCCTTTCTTTAGGAAAACCAAACCTTTAGAAAACCAATCTTGCTGAACTGCTATAAAACCCCCATGTTTCCAAAGCTTAGGAGTGACACACTTGTTGCATTTATTATGAACTGTTGAATGTCACTACTGAAGGTCATATCCAGGTATGCTAAATCATCAATTAGGACAGACATTTGGATTTGTTATTGTTTTGACATGCAACATTTTCCATGCAGTAAGAGCTGTTAGTTTCTCTGGATCATCCGGGTTCTTCTCCCATTATTTGGTGGATGTATTTCTCCTGTTCAGTGTGGTTTTCCTTCCTTATTCAGAATTAATGGTAAGGAGAGAAAATAGATGTGCTGATCTCTGAGACTTTTCTCTTATTTCTGCAAAGTTCTACCATACCTTTTTGTGTGGTTTTCTAGCCTGAGAAGGTTTCTGTTCATGTTGTCCTGAAAGCGTGGTCAGATATATCAGGAGTTAGGCACCAGAAACATGCTTGAATCAGTGCTAGAAGTTCACTTCCATCAGCAGCAGTGCAAATTCACATCTGGGAGAAGTGAGTGGTAACCAAGAGTTATAGATGAAAGAAATGGACTTCTCCACTCTTAGTATTATTTTCTGTGCCACATCGTCAGCTGACATTGGCAATTGGGTTGTCATTTCTGCAGAGTTATGGCAGCACAAGGGCCTTTAGGTACAATATTAAATTCCTCTAGGAACTGGTGCACAGGTCTGATGTTTTATTCCCCACTCCATTAAAAACAATTAAAAACAGGGCATTATTTTTGGTAAGGGTTTTATGCTTCTGAACACTCCAGAGAAGTTCCAAACCCACTTTCAAGTCATGCGTTCTTATCACTGAAGAAGAAAGTTAATGTCAGTGTTTAAGACATAAAGACATAATTAGTATACAACTTCTGCAAATCTGGATCATATGTAAGAAAGCAATCTCTCTAGCTACCACTGCAGATGCTTCACTTCCTTATCATTTAATTCAATAGACAAATAGGGTCTTTCAACTCAACATTTTGTCTGGCATTCCATGTTTTGGTTGTTTTTTGTTGGGGTTCTTTTGAGGAGGGAGGCAGCATGTTGCTGAGTAGAAAATAGATTGTGAGGAGAATTCAGGGTGGACTTCATCTTGGCTAACTTCAAACATCTACAGGACAGATATATGCACTTGAACCATAAGGTGCTGTATTGAAAATACTTTGATTTGAAAATGGGGAAGCCAGTTCTCATTGCTTGGAGGAAAGCACCATGTGGACTTAAATGCCAACATTTGAAGGAAATCCCATTCCTTAGTAGGATGTCTCATCTGGATGCCATTATAGGGCAATAAAATCTGAGTGCTTTTCAACAAGTTCTTTTCTAGTGCCTGTTGCAGCAATATCAAGGCAGCAGGTCTTTTGAATCCTGTTCCAGTCAAGTGATTGTGTGGCTATACTGAGGCCAAGAAGGCTGCTGAGCTGCTTCACACTCAGAATTAGGAGGGTTTGCTTTGTAGAGTTCAAATAAGAAAAATGTGTTGTTAGTCTAGTATAAATTCCAAGAATGAATAAAGGGTAAGGATAGTTTTCCTTAGGTAACCTTTAGGTCCCAGGTCTTTCCCTCTGCATGCACAGTCACCCTTTTTTATTTTTTTTTTCTGTTTCTATCTTAAGAATTTCACAATACAGGACTTAAACCAGCTTATATTATATATGAATGTCCAGAAAAGTAATTTTATCCTATAATTCTCCTAGCTACTGCTTTGTTTGCTTTAGTATGGCATGTGAAGAAGAAAAGAATAACAGAAGGAGCAGATCTTTGATAAGAAGATTTATCAGTCAAACTTAGCTTTGCAAATGTCATCTCTCACTGATGAGTTGCATAGAGAGAAGTTAGATTTCTGGATGAGTGGGGTTTTTTTACATGTGTTCATTTCAGGGTTAGCTGGTTGATGGGCAAACAGGTTTCAGAGAAGTCACTGTTAGGACTGCTATCTGTTAAATTGAATAAGAAATGCAAACAAAAAACCCAGACATTCTGTAAAGAGCTACAAACATAATTGTAAATAACTGCCTACAACTGTGTTAATTTTTCTATCGTGTATGTTGCTAATAAAGTAGGAAATATTTTTTTCAATTATCACACATCTTATACTGAGCAGTAAATGTCAGAGTTGCTGTAGTCACTGTACCATTACACTGTTCAGATTTTTTTTCTAGTATATTTTGAATTTGAGTCCAGCTTATCTAAGTATGGTCCATTTATTGTTAATGAATAAAATTTTCTTACTATATCCTCCGCTTTGTACTTTTCTGCTCAGCATGACATTTAATGAAACTTCGGAAGAGCAGTAGCTCTGTAGTATCTGTTATTCAAACATCATTTAGAAAGACATCCAGAAACATTTTGTTTGGTCTTGCAATGATTTGTGATGCTTTTTGTAAAGCCAAGTTAATGAGACGGAAGCTATGTTTTTTTAAATTGGTTTAAAATATTCAAGATTGTTCTGAATTGTGTTCAGGGCCAGGTTGGATGAGGCCTTGAGCAACCTAGTCTAGTTGAGAGGCATCCCTGCCCATGGCGGGGAGGTTGGATTAGATGATCTCCAAGGTCCCTTCCAGTCTAAGCCATTCTATGATTCTATGAAGGTGTACATTTGTTTAATCAATAAAAGGTTTTATTTAAGATTTTATCCATTTAAAAAAAAGCAGATGATCTGTGTTTGGTCATATTAAAAAAAGTGCCTATTCTTCAAATTGAATACCACAAACTCGATTATTTTTTTACTTTTTTTTTTTTCTTATTTTCACATAGGGAGAAAATTTCCAAGGAGAACCCTGGGCACCTGTTCAGAAAAGCAAAGCAAAGGAAAAAGCGAAAAAGAAGCAGAAAAATAAAAGACAATCATACAGAAATTATGAGTAAAATGCTAGGCAAAGCAGCTCATCATCGAATTCCAGATGACCAGGACACATCAGGAAGTGAAGAGGATGATTCAGAAGAAAACAGCAAATCATTGTGTACATTCAGTGACAGTCCAGAGGATCCAGTAACACTTTGTGAAGAGCAGCCTCACGGTGATGATGAAAGCCTGAAAGAAGCTGCAATTGTTTCAAGAGAAAGGTTTCCCTTTGCTGTTTCTGAGGTCTCAACAATGTCAAACAGTACACTGAAAAATAAATTGCTTGTAGAAAGTGACAGTTCATTTCTAATAGATGTAAAACTTTTTTCTACTGAAAACCAAACCAAAAGTGCATTTGATAATGAGGAAACAAATCAAAGGCACAAACAAAAGCTTTGCAGAAGCAGTTCCCTGAAAATAAGCAATGATAAAAATTCCATGCAGGAAACAGAAGGCATCTCTGAAGATTCTAACATGCCACTGTTAAGCACAGAAAACAAACTGGGATCCTATCAAATTGCACATCATCCTGATGTGGAAGCTAAGCTGTTAAGTTTAAATGGTGAAGAAAAAGAAATCTCTCAGTGTTACAGTTCAAGTGTACATGGTAATGTGCCTGATAACACAGAGGACAAAAGTGCTTTAAAAGCAGAAGAGAATAGCTCTAATGCCTGGGCTTTTTTTCCAGTTAATTTACCTACTGAGGAATTGCAGCTGGGCTTTGATACACAAGTTTCTCTCTCTTCTCGGTCTGAGGATAAATTCGTAGGTGAACAAAGAGCCCCAAAAATGAAGAAACCTGAACAGATTCATATGAACAATTCAACACAGGTGAATTGCTGTTGGTCAAATGAAGGCTTGCTAAAGGAAAATCATGAGGTAGCAGTAACTGAGGAGGCTGGCAATGTAATAAGCAATGGTCTGTTGGCACCTCCAGCTGGTGAGATGCACTTTGATTCCCTTGCAGAAGCCAGGGCCACCTTCATCCAGTGTTCAAGTGAAGTAAACGTTCCAGGAAATGATGCTGCCCCAGTTACACTGAAGAGGAAAAGATACAGAAGAATTGTCAACTTGGCACCAAAGTTTAATCTACCAAGACAGATTGCTGGTAGTACTGAGGGAGGAAAAGAAGTCCCCCAAAAAGATTATGTTCCCCAAAACAGTGTTTTGGAAGGGAGCCAAAAGAGCTTTATAAGCAAGGACTGTGGAGAGGAGTGTGAGCAGGACTCTGCATTGCAGGAATTTTCTGCCCCTTACAGTGGCACCAAGGCAGCCTCTTCCTTGTCCACCCCACATGCAGATGCTCTGTTACATGATATTTCTGGCATTCATTTGGGACAATCTTCTCCTGTGGCAGGATGTTCTTACAGGGTTTGTTTAGTTTCCAGGACAAAGGAGGAGCAAACTAGAACTCTTAAGCAACAACAGGTAGTTGATAAAAAAGATGATGTGAGTGAACAGGTTTCCTCAGAAGTTACAAGTAGCCAACCAGATATTTTGTCTTCTGTTAAAGTTGGTTCTGAATATCCAGAAGATTCTAGTGTATTGGCAAGGTGCAATGAAAATGTGCATGAAGCAGATGAGACTGAGCCAGCAGAGGCCTCACAACTTGAAGATAATGAAGATGTGAATATGAAATGTAGTTTTCTAGGACTTCCTTTATCATTGGGCTTTGCTTTTCAACTTGTGCAGCTCTTTGGTTCTCCAGGTATTCCACTGGGTAATAATATTTTTACTGCTTTGTAAAGTAAAATTCTAAAAATCCAAATGAAACAAAAAGATGAAAAAAACCACAACCCCCTCCAAAGCCACAAACAAAAAAACACTCCCCCAAAAACAAACAGACAAAAAGCCCCCCAAACCTCTATGTTTAAATACTTATTTTTATTGCAGGTACCAATTAATCAAATATTAATCCTATTGAAAGACATCACTGCTACTTTGTTGGTTTATGGTATTTTGTTGGGGGTTATTTATTTGTTTTTGGTTGGTTTGGGTTTTTTTTGTTTTGTTCTTTGGGAGTTCATTCGTTTGCAGGTTTTTTTTTTTTTGGTTGGGTTGTTTGTTTTCTTCTGAAATCTTCTTCAGTCTCTGTTAAATGTGACATCTCTTTTTACTTCATATTTGCTGTCTTTACCTAAAACTTACTAACTTCAAATCCAAAGCATGAAGCTCTTCTTGATGTTTTAATACAGCCTACTGAATAAGACTTTACTGTGTTGGTTACAAAACTAAATGAAAACATGGTGCAAAATGTGTTCTCTTATATAAAGGTTGCCTTTTCCATTATTTAGTAAAGTTTTCATGCTCTCTGTAGCTTAGATACTGTTGAAAATCTTTCCCAAAATCTAACTTAATTTGACATTGAATGCCAAACTTCTACGATGCATTTTTCTGATAGTGAATATCATCTTTTTAATCATGCATGTTGTATACTTGTCTTCCAGAGTTCCAATGGTCATATTTTTGTACTTGCAGTTTAATCTTTTTAAGTTAGCAATCAGAAGTATGACAATCAGTCCTCAAAGGCCTTGCATCCAACTGTGATTTCCAAATTGACTGCAGGCTAACGTAGCCCTACAGAGCTGTAGCCAGCAACAGACATTTGGCTGGAAATCACCCTAGTACATGCTGACACGTACGCACCCGCTGAAAGAACTTTAAGCCTGTGCTTCAAATTCTGCAGCTTCCTTAGTCCAAATTGAGTCAGTGAAGAAACAGTAACTTTGATTTGGGCAACAAATAGCATTAAAAAACACCGACCAGTTTTACAGCACATAGCCCTTTACACCTGTTTGGTTCAGTAGAATTTCAAGTTAGGCGTGTATTTCCAAATTAACATTTGAAGATGACAGCTGAGGAGCAGCTTATGTCTGTTTATCAGCCTAAACTGACCTCAAGATTCTTTGTTTTTATTGGGAAAGTCAGTGATTTTGCCACCTGCCAGCTGATGCAAGCCACTGGCAGCATTAATCTCCTTGGTCCCCAAAGGACTTGCAGTGCTGCTTTATCTAAATCTGGCACCACACATCGAAGAACTTACAATATATCACTGAAACACAGGAGAGAAGTACCGCCGATGTCCTCAACTATTAAATATGAAACATTTTTCTTCTCCAAGCTTGAGTCTTCATATCTATGATCTTAAATTTCATCATCTTAAAGGGAGTTGGCCATGCTTGAAAATAGGGATCCTCCAGGAAAAAAAAGTGAAACCAGGCATTTATAAACACTTAATAGGTTAGTGAACCAAATGTTGCTCTTCTGAGTCAGTAACAGGTGAAATTTGATGGTGTTTAGATAAGTTTCTTTTGAAAATAACCTTGAAGACATACAAACCCACTCCGATGTCTGTCTGAAGCTCTTCTGTCAGCTTGTGATTGTTGGGGAATTTCCATCAGTAGTGTGCCTGCTGTCTGCAGAAGGCTGGCCACATTCTCATTTGACTGTAATTTTCCTACAATTTCAAAAATTATTGTGGGGTGGGTTTTTTGTGACCTATTATATATTGGTAGGCTACTATTTATTAATCTATACATTTGGGCTGTAGTAACTTCAAACACTGGCAATTGCAGTCAATTTTTATTGAAATAATTGGGTGGGAAATTTTTGGTAAATAAATTTCTTTGGTTATTTATAAATAAAAGATTTAGTTGACTGACTCGCTTGTATGCTTCTCATATAAGCACAGAATATGTTTTAGACTGTTTTCTACACAGAATCTGTTTTCAGCTTCTTAGAGTTAAGCATTTTAGAAAGTAATTTCTTTGAAATAGCACCAATTCCTATAATTAAATGTTTTAAAATTTAAAGGTTGCTACTTAAGTTGCATTTTGTTTAATCTGTGGGCTGAGAGCTTTCTGTTTTTCTTGTTTGAGCCCAGTTTCAGGAGAGTATGTGGGGGAAATGAAAGTATGGTAGGAAAACCTTTCCCTAAAAAAAAAAAAAAAACAAAACCCAAATCTCCCTCTGCCTTACATTTAGAAAACCTAAATCATGACTTTGTTGCTGCCTCATTTAAATACCAGCTGTTTGGGTTTTTTTTAAAAAAAACTCTATATAGATAATTTGAGTAAGAATTGTAATTTGGTGATATATTTTGGATATGGAGAGACCTGAACACTCAACTGCAACAAATATTTTATTCTGCAGAATCCTTGTTGCCAGATGATTATATAGTTCCTCTTGACTGGAACATTTCAAAGATGATCTATTTACTATGGAAGAGCTCTGTGGAGGTATGAATTTTAAGGGATTTCAGAAGCCTTTCCAATAGTGTAGGTATAAAGATAAATTCTTCAGTTCATTAGAAAAACTATATTCTTTGCTAGTAAATTTGCTTTGTGTGATTGGTTGGTTGGTTTGGGGTTTTTTTGTCGTTGTTGGTTTGGTTTGGGTTTTTTTGTACCCACAATGAGGAGATGGATGTTTAATGGAGTTTTCTGAATATTTCCATAACCAGCTCCAGGCCATGGTAGGATTCAGCTTTTGAAAGATCAGCTTCAAAAATGTATACAAAGTAGCTGAAGGAGAAAAACAAAGTAAAGCAAACAAAATGAACAACAATTACACACACACACACACCCCCAAGAAAACCCCAAATAAACAAAACAATGTAAAAACAAAACAAACAGCAAACACACAAAAAAAATCAAAACAAAACCAAACAAACCAAAACCAGCCAAACAACTATAAAACCCTATTACTTCATACACATGTCCTGACTTGGCCTATGTTCATTAAGTGCAACCTTCCATCATCCCATTGTTTCCTTTCTTACAGTTTTCCCTTGTCATCTGAGCAAATTTCATCCTCCACTACCTGTCGCTTTTTCGCAGCTGCTTCTGCAAAGAGTTATAGCAGAGAAATCACTCTGAGTGACTGATGGCAAATTTATTCTCCTTGTTTAGTTAGAAACTGTTAACGTACGAATGACATATTTTACCAGTGCAGCTGTTGCTTTGTGAAGGTTTGCTTTTATTTAAGGAGCACTGTAGTGTCTGGTAGTGGAAATGAGGAAAATTCTGTAAATTTAATGAAAAAGTCATTGCAAAATAGAGCATGGACTTTGTTCTTTCCCAAAATAACAGAATCTCTTGTCACATACTTTCTTCACTCTGGATTATTATTGTCTATTTTAGGAAAAACAGAAAGCAAATGGAGTGCCAGATGAAAATGCCTTGACTGGTAAGTGTATTCTGTGATACAAAAACTGTACAAAACACTGCTCAAAGGAGAAAATAGTTAATGCTGAAGTGTGTCAAAAGTTTTTAGCACAAATGAGTGATAACAGTCCTCTGTGCGAAAAGCACTTGGATGCAGTAAATAAATCCATGCCTTTGTTGATTATGTACGTAATAGGGTAGAGCTATGGTGGCTGTGAATCATCACTTTGTTTCCTGTTGCAAGTGCTGAGATTCCTTGCCTTGTGAAGTTTCCCGTATGGAAGTAATCCAATATTTAGCTCAAGTTTCCCATTCTAGATCAGAAGGATGTTTAGCATGAAGAAGTCTTAGACTTTATTTCCTCAAAAGTTTGAGCATCTTCAACTTAATTAAGCATAACAATCATTAAAAATTGCTATCATAATAGGTCACACACTTGAGCAGAGAGAGATATCAGGATCTGTGGACAGATCTGAACTTCTGCATGCATTAATTCCTGCAGTGTGGAGGTTATGTGATTAGATTACTGACTGGCTTTTTTCATTATTTCCATATTGATTTAGTATAATTTCACAGATTCCGTAATTAGAGATTAAAAATACACAATAGTAGCTTCCTGGAAGCTGATAGGATTTGCTGTGTAAAATAGGAGAGGAGTTTCCCTGTTTTAAAAATGAGAAAAGAATGCACTTGGAGAGCTAAGAATAAGCATTAGAGTAGAAATACACACACGTACAATTTCTAAGTTGGAGACAAACCTGAAAGATTTCGTTTATTCTGGAGGTCATTTAGGAGGCAAAATCAAGAGTATTCTGATAAAATAAAAACTTGTTTTAGAAATACTCTATCCTGACATAGTATAAATGACAGACTACATAAGATAATTTCAGGTGTCTTTGGCTACAGTTGGTATTTTCTTTTAGATGATATTACTAGGCTTGAAGATCTAAATAAAAATTGCCAAGAGAATCAAGACTCTTCTGAAACACTTCCAGAAATGGAGCTGTTTCAAGGGGTGATAGCAGAGAACATCATGACCTACACAAGCACTGGCTGTCTAGATGCTGCATTCCATCAGTCATGACTGACCATCTTAAATTCTGCATGAAGGAAAAGGTAATCAGTCACTCTTGTGAATGTGTTTCATTCTTGTATTATATTTTACCAAGCATCTAAAGAACATTGCTATCATTTTTAAGATGCATTTATTATCACCAAGCTTAATTGATCTTTTTTTTTCTTCAGGTTAGAGTTGAGAGTCGTTCGGGGATTTTTTTATTTTAATTTTTTTTTAAGCCTTAATAGGGAAAAGGCAGCATTTTGTTATTAAAGCCATATGATTTTTTTATTTTTATTTTTTTCTTCTGAGATCTAAAATGTGCCTAGAAAAGTGAAAGCAGTGGTCTAGGATGCCTAAGAGCTGGACTTCATTTCCACTTTGGTTACTGTGGTGATCTGTTGTGAGTCATGTCATTTCAGTCAAATTTTCCCTGTCTCTTCAGCACGGAGAGCAATGCTGACTCCAGTAAGGGTCTAATTATGAATAGAACTGTATAGAATCAGTACCAGGAGGTCCCACTAGGACTCCATATATTGAAGTGTTAAATTTTTTGTGAATGTTTTCATTTTTCATGACAATGTGTGCTACTGAGTATTAGAAGGTACGCTATCATGTTCATGCTTGTCTTGTGAATTTTTGAACCCTCTGGTAACTTGGCAAAGATTCTCCAGTTTGCTTATGAGAGATATTCTAGGTAGATTGTGATAAGGAGGAAGGAGTTTTGGATCCAGCTAGAAAATGCTAGCTTAACTTCTGTATCACTTTCCATCTGTTGTTCTTTCCAAAGTGGAGAATCGATTAATCTGTAGTTTTAAAACAAGTACACTGAGGTACATGAAAATAGAAAATAGTGGGCAAATTGAGCCAGAAAAAAATATTCCAGATCCTGGGGTTTAAATTCTTCCCATTGAGACATCACAAGACTGCTGGAATATCATTCATGTGGGGTCTGGTCAGGGATCTGTGTCACCTGGTGTCCTGTGCCTGATGGCTGGTGGAAGAGGCAGAGAGGTGGACACGTGCTGTGTTGGGACAGTTACAAAAGCAGAAGTTGACATTTTAGAAGGTTTCTTAATTTTCACACAGGAGGTTCATGACAGAAATGAAGTAGTTGAATAGTTTGGGTTGAAGTTGAAGCCTCTTGAATGGGGGTTGATTTGGTTATATGCATTTTTACGTCACTAGTAACAAAATGACAATGCTAGTCACTTGCTGATTAGCCTGTACCAGTTACTGGTGTAGGAGGATTAAGTGAACAATTTTAAGTCTTGAAATGGATTTGATGCCGTCAAATGTCAGGGGTGGGGGGAGTAAGAAAACTGATGCATTCCTACTGAAAGCTTTTAAAATCATAAAAAATAAATTGAGAGCTCGTACCATCATTTCAGTTCCTTTAGACTGGAAAGTAAACTAAGCATTACTGCCAAGTGCAACTTCATCTGTTAGTCAGATGTTCATGCTTCTGTATTCATGCAGTGTAGGGGTATTTTTGTTCCAATGGGAGAGCAAACTGTGGTGGTGTTCCCCTGTGAAAGTGTTAATCTCCAGTTGTTGAATTGTAAGAGCTCCTTATTGCAGCACTGGCAGCACATCAGCATTTGTTCTGGAGATTATGCAAGAGATCCTGGTTTAAAAAATGCTGAAATCAGTGAAAACAGCATTATTTTGGTGCCTAAAAGTTCTCCTTAGTTCATGAGTGCTAGATGCTACGCAAATGTAGAACAAGATGACAAAACCCAGTGTCAGTTCAAGCATTTATCTGCAGGAATACTGCAAAATAAAAACTGGTGTGTTTCTTTTTGGAGCATAGTGGGCAGTAACTCCCTGCAGGAAGAATTCCTCCATTATAGCCCGGTAGGGTTGTGGTTTTGAGGAGACAAATCTCTTAATGACATGTTATGGCTCCTCCTTTTCCTGGCTGTACTATTCTTGTCACTTCTCTTTGCTGCATGGGATGCTTCTGCAGCCAGAGTGAGCAGTGTGGCTCTATCATCCAATGGATGAAGACATCCAAAAAGTTTCCAGTCTGGACCATCAAGCTGAACCAAACTGTCCTAGAGCCATGTGATCAGCAAAGGGGCATGGAGGAGGAACATAGCACAGGGACAGGCAGGGCTATCTCTTGGCTGGCATGAAAAAAGTAATCTAGAAGATAGAAAGCAGACTAAAGCAGTCTTCCAGTATTGCCACAAAGTATCACCCTGCAGCCAAATCTGTTCCAGTTGCTACTTTGGTCCAATGATAATAAAAAAAATTTAATTTTCTCTAGCCTTTGACATTTAACCATTGATTTCAAACAAAATGAAGCATGAAAAAGTGTACAGAATATGACCAGAAAACCTCACCTGCCTTTTGCAGTGCGTACTGGGAAAACCTGGCCTAAAATTTACTTAAGCAGAGAGTATAATTATCAGGGGGAGTAAGAGCTGCCCAGAAGAGTGTTTCTGGAGCTCTCAGAAAAGACTAACCATCAGAATGTGCTGATGCCTCACGTGAACTCTGTAACTTGAAGGCCTGTGAGATCCTGAGTGAATGTAATGGGGGAAAAAATTCACAACATTACAAAACAATTATGGGATATGCCTGTGCTGTAGTAGTATTGGTTGAATGGCTATTCACTGTATTGTGCTTGTGACGTGTAGAGAAATAAAACATTCTGCTGTGTTACTCTTCTTATTTTTCAGCCTTGAGATTGCTAAATCCTTACTGTTTCTAGCTTTGCCACCCAGGTTTTCTTCTCTTCCTTTTCCATTCTCCTTGAATTTTTTTTTATTTTTTTGTGTGCTTTCTATCATCTGCTTACTCTGTTCTTTTTAACCAATATAACCAACAAAATCACCAACAACTGAGCATGAGGAGGCAAAAAGCTTTTAAAAATATCAGACCAAGAAGAGCTCACTTGTTTGAGGGTTGGATTTGCAACTGTTGAAGACTTGACACAGTTTGTGGTATTTCAGCAGAAATTTTTAAATTATTATTATTATGTATTTTTTATTGCAGAAACTTCTCAGTTCGATTCCACCATGGAAGGACTTCAGTTGGCTGCCAAGGATTTTAAATGTGAGGAATAACCTGGAAGAAAGTAATTGCTGTAGATTTTTGGTGTGAATCTTTGGCCAGCTTCCCCACTCCCCACCTAAGCCCTCCAATATCAACCTCTCTGTCCATATAATAAAAAGGAAAATTGAGATGACTTTGTTGTGTGTGGCAGAAGGTCACTTTCTGAAGTCATTTGGGATGTATACCTTCTCTGTACATCCTTGAGTGTGGTACAAAGAGAGCGAGAGCAGAGGCCAGTAAGCAGATAGGAGCTGTCTATTGGCATGAGGTGTGAGCTTCAGGCTCTGGTATTTAATTGATTTGTATTGGGATCCAAGATGTTGCCAGTACATGAACTGGTAGTGATGCTTACCTGCAGGGAAAGGTACCTTTATATGTCTTAGTCAACTTCTGCCTTTCATCCTGTCAGTCATAATTAATCCCCATCTCTTTACAACCTCAAGTGGAATAAGTGTTCATCAATGGCTCGTATACTTTCATCCAGAGGCGTACAACTTTCTTTTCTCCTGAACCCAGACTTAATGCTTCCCTTCAAACTAGAATTTGGCACTACAGTAATAGGGAGGAAATTTCACTACAGACCTGTTTCAAACACACTGGGGGAAAGATGCATATGGTCTGTGATAGACTAAGACCTATAACTAGGATGGGTAGCCAGTGATTTAATGTTTCTGATGGTGGTATTCCCTTTGCCATTCTTTACTTGAAATTGTTATGATGTGAAAAGAAATTGAAGTTAAAAGCAGTTTTTCTTTTTTTCCCTTTTTTTAAAAAATATTGGTTTTCCTTCAAAATTAAGCATGGTGTTTATTCCTCCACTAGAACAGTAACCTTACTGGTAATGATTCCGTTACTGAGAAAACTGTCCCAATAACACGAGTATTGTTTTCACGGGGGAGATGAGCAGCAGAAGTTAATGAAGCCTTGACAGTAAAACCTGAGAAGACCTGATGTATTGCTGGGGTCCATAAAATGTTGTGACATACTCTGTGCATCTGTCTTTAAAGTGGTGCTTGTGATGCCCAGGAATGGAGTGTTGAGAGTGGACCCAGTTCATGGTGCCAAGGTGGCTGGCACTTTTACCTGCAGAAGGACGTGAGTGTAACCACAAGCAGAAGGATGAAAACAGAAAGCAAGAGGTGTGGTGGGATGGACCAGAAAGAGAAGGGGCTTGTGGGGGCAGGGGAGCATCACGGAGGACAGGTTTTTGTGAAGAAAAAATAAAAATAAAAACCATGAGTGCTTACTGAAATAACGAATGATGAAAGTGAGGCAGGCAATAGAGAATGGGTGGATGTGAAAGGACAAATAAACTGACACCTAATGAACTTAATGATGAGAAAATTGATAAAAAAGAGCAACCTTTGTCAATTATGAGACACACATGACACTGGAAATGTCTTTGTAGTTAGAGGGGGAGCAACAGAAGAGAGTATGACGAAAGGAGTGAGAAAAGAGAGAAGCAAGGAATCTTAGGTTGCGTATTATTCGTCAGAAGTAGTATTTGCCCCTTCCACACTTTCCAGATGCAGAATATTTTGTTCATTTATTCACTCATCTCCTCTTCCTCATCTTGTGCATCAGCTGAAGAGCCAGTACCTGACTGCAGTCAAGCTGAAGCTCCTCCGTGGTCTAAGTAGCTGATGTGTCCCTGCTCTCCACTTTAAACAAATACTGCGTAGACATGTAAGCAGCTGAAGGTGTATTTACTTCTAAATTAATGTTGTACCATTGGCAGAATTTACTGGATGCAGGTTTTTTTCTGCACATTTCTCGTGTATGTGTGATGTTTTGTTTTCACTCTGATTTGTTGACTCCCTTCCTTGTTTGTTCACAGTACCTACGGGCAGCACACGGGGCTCAATGTTTTCAGCACTGGTCATGCGTTCTCAGCTGGTTGGTAATTCGGAGATTCATCTTGGTTTTAAATAATTAAAGATGAGTTCATGGGCTAATGTTCCCGGTGGAAAGCTAGGGCCGTAACGGAACCGTTTCATTGTACGAGCCTTAAATGTGTTTGTTTTGTTTTTTCCCCCTGCGTATTTCTCCTTAAGTCACTTTTCCATTTTTTCACAGGGGGAAGCCTCTCGGAAACTCAAGATCCCAAACCCACGTTCCCCTGAGGGACAGCGACCTCCTCTCCACTCCCTCACAGGCCGCTGCGGGGGACGAGGGATGAGATACCCGCCTCCCACCGCCTCCTTTGGGGCGGCCCCGGGACGGAGGGGAGGAGCGCTCCTCCCATCCCTCCCTCCCGGGGCCGCCCCGGTCCGTGGGCCGCCGTGGGAGGGGGATGGACGATGATCTGCTCCGCGCCTTCAGGGCGGTGAGCCTGCACCCCCAGCCGCGCCGCTTCGCCGGGAGGCTGGTGCTGCTGAGGGGGCTGCCGGGAGCCGGGAAAAGCACCCTGGCCAGGTAAGGCAGCGGCGGAGGCAGCCACAGCTCCGGAAGCCATTTTGCCTTTCGTGGCGGAGGCGACGACTCGGCTGTTAGGGGCTCATCCGGAGGAAAGGCGGGCAGGGTGCTTCGGGGAGCCCTCAGCACGCCTGGCTCCCGCGCCGGAGAGGAGACCTTGCTGCAGAGCGCTGGTAGAAGGCTGAGGCACCGTTTCAGAGCTGTTTTGCTGGCTCTGGAGGGAAGTAGGAGCCTCGCTGGAACCTTGAGTAAGCGCAGACGTTTGGAAACCTCCTCTGTCTTCAGGGGTGACTCAAAGCTTCATTGCTCCGGCCGCCTGTAGCTGCTTTCTGGATGTACCACCCATAGGACAGAGCATGTGAAAGGGGTCTCTCTAGTAAGATGTGAACACATCACCCAAACCCTGGTACTTTTTGCTTCTTCTCTAAAAAGTTCCAGACTGGTGCTTTTTTTTTTTTGCAGTTTATATATACACAGTAAAGCAACTTCCTCTCTCTGACTGAAAATTGACCACCCTGACTTATGTTTTCATGATGTCCTGCACTCCTGGTAAGAGCTGATACATAAGAGCCTGGTAAAGCTGTTTTATACACTCCTGGGTGTATGAAACAGGCAGAGGAGACCATTCCACTCTCCTGTCATCTCCAAGGTAGATTAAAAATAAGTGGAGAACCCCAGAGGGGAGTGCTGGGAGATGGCACTGCAGCTGGCATGGTGCAGTGTAGTTGTAATCTGGTATCACAGCATAGAATCATAGAATTGTCAGTGTTGGAAGGGACCTTAAAGATCATCTAGTTCCAACCCCCCTGCCATGGGCAGGGACACCTCCCACTAGAGCAGGTTG